>VDFB02271358.1:228637169-228692352 GCA_007258455.2 Sequoia sempervirens
AAACATAGAGAATACAAGTTTGAGACACATTTTCATAATAGATGAAAGCATTAGGAACTCTATACTAAAGACCCTATACTTGAAAATAGTATTAAAACTCCACTAGTCTTTCCACCAATCTCTAGAAGTTGAAGCCCTAATTTGTGATGTATAATATCATAAATAAGTTCAAGTATGTGAAGAATGGGGAGTAAATTTGATGTGACAAGATAAAATTTATGGTGTGGTACAAGCCACAAGATTCTATATCTGAAGGAGATAAAACCACTAATGGTGCATATGCCTTTGAACAATAGTTTAAGAGCTTTAATCCCAAGAGTTTCTATTAGAAACAAATTAGTGGTGTTGATGATGGAATATGACATAAGTTGTGGTCATCAAAAAAGAGAGCCCATGTCTGAACCCACCATCAACTCTTTTATTTTATTATACCATCAACCAGTGATGAATATTAATTAAAATGTAAATAAATTATTTGAAGTTTAAATATATGTTAGGCCACAAATATCTAGACTTTTCAAAGATATATACATAAAGTTTAATAATTTAAAAATAATTTTAATTTAATAAGTATGCAGTTATTTATTAGGATTCATCAATATAGTTTCAAATTAATTTTAATTAATCCATATTTGATGATTCATGGTTCAGATGAATTTATTTCTCATGACCATTAGATAGTTAGGTGGCTATATATTTTTTGAACTCTTTATGCATATGAATAATTAAAAAATAATTAAAAATATTTTACCACTATTTAATTAATTGATGTAACTACAATGATAATTTAAGGGGGTTGTAATGGAGTTAAAGTTATGTTCCAAGACCTATCCAAGATGGGGATGACAAGGCGATAGGGGGTGTATTTCGGGTGTGGTAGTCTAAGGGCCATTTTTTGGGGACAACAAGGGGACGATGATATATACAAAATTTTAAAATATATATATAGAGAGAGACTCAAATTTCTACAAGTTAATGAACAACAATATAACAACATCAATATAACATGGAAATGTTAAAATAATGTTGGACGTTGTCTTTAGAAGCTTGCATGCCAACCACATTCCAAAAAGAAATGATTTCTTTGAACTTCTCACACGATAACATTGTTAAAATGATGTTGGATGATATCTTTCGAAGCCTGCATATGCCAACCACATTTCGAAAAGAAATTGTTTATTTGCACTTCTCACACAATGCTACATTGTACGAGACCATGGTCAATGCATCTTGAATCTCTTTTGCAATTAAATCTAATATCACATTGAGAATTTTGAAGTTTGAGACTATTTTGAACAATGAAATAAAAAAATCAAATTATTGTTGTTAGTGTTAAGTATTATATAACTTATATCATTGACAATGAATTTCAATCATGATATATTTATTGTTTGTTATGCTACAATTGTTGTTGTCATTGTTGTCATGATATATTTATTATTGTTGTTATAATGTTGTCATAAATTATTGTCATGACACATTGCACATCTTTTTTATGTTGTGAACGATTTTTTTTTTTATTATAAAAAAAGTCCTAAAGTTCAAGGATGCTTAGTCATCCTCAAGATGGTTGAAGGACATTTGAGATGTGCCAAGCCACCTCGAGGATGACCAGGCACCTCCTAACTATTTTTGGCCATCCCCTAAAATAGGGACACATTTTTTAGACATTTCTAGAATTTACTTGTTAGAAGGGATGATCAAGGGACATCCCCTACTGGACAAAGATGGGGATTTGAGGGGCAAGGACCTATCTCCTTGTAACACAAGATAACAAAATTCCCTTATCACAAATTTAATAATCATTTGCACGTGAAGCTTTCAATACACTAAATTTGACAACTACCCATACATCAAACCTTCATTAGCCCAATTAAACTTTAAAAATAATATACTATTAATAAATAATATACAAATATAGTATTTAAATATGCAAAAATGTTTGCCCATTTAAATTTGTGTCTAGCGATGGGGAGCAAGGAGTTTCACACCATATATCAAGTTTAAATCGCACTAGGTAGGGGCTTCCTTCTACTAGCCATGCAAACACATGGAGGTAAACGGTGGCATGGCAATGCATGGACCACTGTTGAGACTTATGTTTCACTATGGAGGCATCCTAAGATAAGGTTGAGTGTAATCATATTAAAGAACTAAGTCAACCCCCTACCCCTAACTCTAGTTGGTGCAAAATTTCCTTACAATTTACTCCAAAGTTTTAGTCAATAGAGTTGCACTCAAAAGACAATGCCATAAGATTCTCAAAATAAAGATGTTTGTATCCTCACCATGATATGTAAAGATGTTCCAAGTGATGATTCTTAGACTTCTATTCTAACTTCTAAATTGAATACATTTTATAAAGTAAATATGCTAGTAGAGAAAAAATTCCCACCTAAATAATCCCACTTCCCCATAAATATATAAATAAAATAAATATATTTATTATGACCGAAACCCTAATGTGGAGACTAATTTGGCAGAAGAGAAGTCGTTCTTTGCGGCAGTTTTTAATGGCAACCAAGGCTTAAATTTGACGGTCTACCTTGCCTGTCAACAAATTTTTTAATGACAGTTATCCATTCAAAGGTGCCCTTAAAACATTATGATATACCTTAGTGTAAGTAAAATTATATATAAAACAAATATATATATATTTATAATTATATATAAATTTTGACAGTCTATCCAAAATCTCTCCTTTCATCTGATACAATCTTCTTAAAATTTTGATTGTATTTTACGGCAAAAATCTCTAAATACGGTCATACGGCCATCAAATTTAAGTCCAGCTGGCAACGATACTCTCCCAAATTCGTTTTCACCTGGTCCTGATCCTGTGTTGCTGGCAAGTGCGTTTTTGAAGTTGCAGTCTTTTCCGACGGGCTTTTGTTTTGCTCGGGCAACGGTTAGGCTTTCTTGACTCGGATCCCTCTTCACTGAGGATGCTCTCTATTCTTCTAGGTTTAAGCAGACATCCCTTCCGACCACCCTGCTTCTGTCAAAAATTGCCCGCCGTATGTTTAAGGGGTTTCGAGAAGAGATTTCCACTATTGCGGGTGGGTTCGGCCGTTCTCCTTTCCCGGTGTTTAAAGCTTACAGTATGTCTGCCATGGTTGTGATTCTAGTTCCCTGCTCATAGGAGATCCCCTGCTTGTCTTGGGGCTGAATTTTCGGACTGAAGAAGAATAGCACATACAGGAGGAGTTAATCTACAAGTACAATAATTTGTGGTCAAGTTTAGAAGATCTCCAACATCGGTTTAAAATAATTGGAAACCCTTCTTGTTGAAATCCATTTATACCTGATTTTAGGGACCTTTCATTATCTTTTGTGAGTTGCGTGCGGACAGGTCGTCAATCTTGTGTAAGGATTCTTGGTTCTGTTTGTAGGGCCGCCTTGCTGATAAGGTTTGTTTACCTGCATTTACTTTCTTTTTTATTCCTTTTTAGTGCTTCCAATTTTGGTTCGACTACCTAACTTACCTTCGTAGTTTTGGATGAATTACAATCTGAAGGCTATCGGAAATACTCTGGGTATCTTTGTTTTTATTTCTCCAGAGACTGATAGCCTCTCTCATCCCACCTTTGCCCAAATTTTGATTAAGCCGGACTTGTTGAAGGATTTATCGGCAACTCCAAATTTCCAAGTGCAAGATCGCATTTGAACCTAACCTCTGGACCAGGACAAGTTGGTATTTCGTGTCATTCTTGTTACGATCTTGGGCATTAGGCAGATTATTTCCCGAAAGCAAAACGTGGAGTTCCTGGACCGACCTCTTGACGGTAGGGTGCTAAGATCCATCATTTTAGGGTTTTGGGTCCAGTCCTCAAGGTTTTTCTGATTGTAAGTTTGCTGCAGAGCCTATTAAGGTGGTTCTTCTCAAGCTCTAGCTGCTGGGAGATGCTTGTAGCCTTTGCCAATCAGCGTTCTATTGTTCCCACAGTTTACCCTAGTGATGTCATTCCTTTAACTTCACCCCTTGATGTTCCTTCGGAATGTAAGGCTTTCGTTGTGCCTGAGAATGGTTCATCTCTGGTTCTAAGGGATAGGATGTGTATAAATCCCTTGAGAATCAATGCTTATTTGACTCCCTAAGCGATTCCTTCAGTTGACATTCCTCATACTAAACTGCCTGTAAATTTTGTCTCGTTGAAGAATGATTGTGTACTTATTTGTAAAGTTATGCTTTAGACTTGTTTCTAGGCCTATTTAGGTGTGATATTGGAAATGTTATTCTTACATTTAGTATAACTCAACTTTGTTCAATGTGAAAATGCTCTTTGAATAGAAAGATTCAAAAGATTATGAAAAAATCAATTAGAAAGAGTCTAAATATTTTTTATATTTAATATTAAAAAAAAAAAAAAGTTTTCTAAATCATAAAATTTAAATAAAAATAGAACAAATTTATAAATGTCTTATGGAAATAAAGGTATTGAAGAAAGAAACCACACTGAAAAAACACAAAGATCAAGTCAGATATGTTAGCATATATTTGATGCTTGTTTTCCTTGCTAATTTATTATTAGGCGCAACACCTTTTGATCATGCAACAAGATAATTTTATATTTCCGTTATTTATCATAGATGATATAATTTTTCTTGCCCTTTGAAAAGCTATCTTTCTTTATTTGGCACCTAAACCTAATGCATTATTTGTTAATGCTAAAGTAACTAGGGTTGGATTGAACGATGATACCACTTAGAAATAAACCCCCCAAAAATATTTTAATTCTATTTCATGAGGTATGAGATTTAAAAATCCGGAAAATGTTATTTTCTTAGTTCAATATTTTGATAATATTTGCAAGTGGCTAGAACAATTTGCACTTATAGGAAATTTTACATGAGACATCACATCTTAGAACATGATTGCTTGGGTCCCTCATGGGTGCAACTAGTTGCAATATAGAATTTAACCAAGGGCTTTTTTGTTTTCTAATTTACAAAATCTAACCATGTGGATGTCATCCTTACACATAACCCTTGTTATGTTTGAAACTCATTAGTAGTTCTTTTCCTTAGACTAGAAGGATTGTTGTGTTTGACCACTAGGCCCTTAAGGTGCTAATTTGGATTGATTTTCTTACCCTTATTTTGACTTGTTGGTATTTTCTAGACCATATTGCCTTGTCACTTGGGAGGGTGGGTAAGTTCTATTCAACCCAATCACAACACATGATCTTCATTGAAATAGGCCTTACAACTTTAAGACGAGATTGGATTCTTGTCTTTCACCATTGAATTATTTTTTTGTGTTTTTAGAGATAGTTGAGGGGTTCTGGACTCCAATTTTGAGCAATATCTTTGCAAGTGCCCATATTTGTGGCACACTCGATATTGAGAAGGTAGTACTTCATAATTTATTTGTTGAATCCAATTCATACTATCTATTCTAATTTCCAAAGAATTTAGGAGAGGATTATATAAATTAATTTTACCACAAAGACGGGAAAAAGTAGCTACCTTTCGATCCACAATATGTTGAGAGAATCCCAAGGGTTTACCTATAACCATTGCTATTGATCAAAGAATTTATAACCTTCATAATTCAATCAAAAGCTTAGGAAGATGAATCTAAAATAGTATCTTAGTTGGAAGTTCCTCCATTAGGTCAAACCCAACACACCACTTGGTTTGATAAATAAACGTGCCTACTTATGGAAATAAGGCCCCCCCTAGAACACCATGTTTCAATCTATCATTTTGTAAAAACCACAAAAAAAGTATCCATTCACAACTAAAATTATCTCTATGTTTCCCTTCAAGCTACAATTCCTTTAGCCCTTGAATTCAACAAATGGTAAAGAAATGCAAATCCCATTAATTGTAGATCAATGCATGCTTTGATAAATATAGGACATCCTCTACAAAATATTCCATATTAATCACCAAAGAAAATCAATCTTTTCTCTTCTCGAGGCAACCACTAAAACTTGGTTAATTAATTATTCTTTGCTCAAATATGGAGTCTTTCGTTGCATGTAGGAGAAAATGAATTGTCTTTTCATGCCGCAAGGAGGAGGAATAATCTACAATAAGAACTAATTTAAAAGAGAGGTTTGGGGGGTTCCTCAAACCCCATCAATCACCATGCAGGTCACCACCTTAAACTAGAACCATTATAGGAGAAAACACAAACAAAAAACCCAAAAAAAGAAGAAGTAATAACACTTAATCAAAGCTCCAAACCACAATACACAACACTTAGCAAGCACAAAAGAAGATAATTGACCCAAAATGTAGGCCTGGAGCTTCACCAAGTCATAAAGATTATGGCCACATCACAACCCTCCTCACTCGTGTACTCAATCCTTATGAAATTTAATATTGTTTACTAGTATTTAAGTCATTTATTAACATTTATTTTACATCTCTTATCTCTCAAACATTTTCTTGCCTTAATACATTCCCAAATATATCATTAACATTTAGAGAAAAACACTTCAATTAATATAATAAAAAATATAAATCTAGAGTAATTGAAAAATGTTCATATAACTTCATATGACTAGGAACACATTTTAGATATAAAAGTTGTTGGTCAATATCACTAGTGAGCCTTTTTGTGAATGGTTTTGTTCAAATATTAAAGGATGTTAGGGGAGAGGGTCTAGTAGTTGCCTACCCTAGCTTCGTACACCCTAAGCTACTAAATGGCACATCAAATTTTCACATTTTTTTGTAGGTTTCTTTGTATGTGACTTAACAACTAAAGACTATTGTTTCAACTTTTGGGTAGCTTCAACAATTATGGAAGGAGTCAATATGTGTACAAAGGTCTAAAAGTGTTAATTCAAAGGTGTTGACCAATACCCACACATAGACGCCCTAGTAATCATGCACTATGACCACCAAAAAAGTTGCACAACTCCTCCAATTAATATTTCAAATTGTGCATGTATATTTAGTTACAAAAATAAATAAAAAATAGTATGTAATGGCTCATCCTGTAATCATGGTAATTATCCAGAAGCTAAAACAATTAAGTTCTTAAGTCACATATGAAGAAATCCAAAAAAAAACATAAAAATCCGATGTACCATTTAGAAGTTTAAAGTGTATGAAGTTAAGGTGGGTAGCTACTTGACCCTCTTTTTCTTATATTGCAATTGCATAGACATAATAATCTACACACAAATGTATGAAAGGTCAATTAGGGGAGAGGGGTCCAGTCCACCTGTTATGCACTTAATTTTTTAAATTTTTTTTTACAATAATCATTATATAAAAATTAAGAGTTTTGTAGAGTATTTCATATGTAATTTATTTTCTCCTTGTCAATCTATATAAAAATAAATTACATATGAAATACTCTACAAAACTCTTAATTTTTATATAATGATTATTGTAAAAAAATTAATTAAAAAATTAAGTGCATAACAGGTGGACTGGACCCCTCTCCCCTAATTGACCTTTCCTCCTCGCGTACGACTTTTTATGATAATAATTTTAGATTCTCGAATTAAGTGGGGAGTGGGTGAAACATTCAAATCGCTATGCCCCATTAATTCATACATTAGGCTAGATAGGTAATAAACAAAAGAAAATTCCACGATTGAAATTTCGAAAAAGAACCGCCTAACTTCACCAATATGACAGAATGACAAATAGGTACAACTCACCTTGTCGTATTTTTTCATTATTTTTGAGAAAGCCAACAAGTTGAGCGAACTGCAGCACGTAGAGATCAATGTCAGAAAATACAGTAACTGCACGTCATACATAATAAACAATGGAAATTTGTTACCTGTAACTTTTGACGAGGGTCAACTTCTCATAAAATTCAATGCAGGCAGTGCGGACCATTTCGTTGCCTCTCCTGAGATCTCTTCCGCTCAATGTCCTGTTCTCCGGATTGTTGAGGATGTTTCTTATGGTAGACCGCGGGGTGTCTGGTGTAATCCTTATTTGTACATCTTTCATAATCTCAATGGGATGTGGTTTATTGTTAATTCTCCGCTTGTTTCGGATCTGCCTCTCAGCTGGGGCTGCTCTCGCTGCGGGAGGTTCGAACCCGAGACCGGTCATTTCAATTTCGTTATCTGTTTTTGATTCTGCTTTGGCGTGCGTGCTTTCAGTTTCGACTGTACCGTCGGCGTTGATTACTTCTTCATTTATCTCTTCCATATATGCAGGCCCTGCAAAGACAGGAAAAGATTGAAATGCAGATTATACGTACAAGGATATTGAGGCAATTTATAATCTGAAGTTCGCTCAAATAAAACTTCATATCGGTAATCCTGGGGTTGGAATAGAGCTAAGTTAGCTTAAGTAAAATTGTATTTGAAAGTGTAAAAAGTGATGAATTCAAGCCGCAATTCATGGAGCTTTTATAATACAGATTGTGAGTTGATAGTGATTTTTTCCTCTTTAATCTTGATGAAGAATTACAAAATATTTAAAGAAGAGAGTTATTAAGATTGGCTTCTTCATTGAATTCTAAGAGATGAAACAGTTTCTTCCACAATGTTACTGTATTATCATCCACCTTAAATAATAATAATAGAATTTTTCCAATTAAGATTGCGAACCATTTTGATGATCCATAATAATTTTATAATTCATCCACACCAAAATAGATAAATAATTATTCTATTTTTACTTTCAAAATTTATCTTCAAACCCTAGAAAGCATGTCTGACTGAATTCAGCTCAAAATATAGTAGATTAGAACTGTAACTATCTATGTAAATAAGATCGATACCAGAATATTTTCCAGAGTTTGGAGGTGCTTTTCCCTCGATATCAGTGGTCGTAAAACATTGATCAGGTTTATTGCGCACAATGGCTCTGAAGGCAAGCAGAGATGACATTTGTTTATCCAGCTCAGCCGCTTCATTCACAAGCTCTTCAACTCTGCTATGATAAAATGAATTTACTTTGTTAAGCTCCTCGTCTAATCTATTGAAGAAAACCACATCATATTCCCCCCTTTCCTCCGCAGCCATTAAAAACATCGTTTCATACGAATCCATCCCGTCCTGTTTGTTACTTGTCACCTGCAAATAACAAACAAAATCTTTAGATAAGAATTCAAGGCGTACCTAAATTGAAGTAATGTGCTAAAAACTTTTTACCAGAATGGTTTCTTCTTTGTTAGGGGAATGAGTACGGTTGCTATCTCGTCTCAAGAGACCGCTGAATGCTCTGAAAGACATGGCCTTTTTTATCCCTCCGAGGGGAGAATTAATGGCTTTGAGAGAAGGTTTTGGCCTTGCTTTGTAGCGCTGGATAACTTTTATGACACTCTTGAGAAAGTTGTAGTCCATATAAGCTTCCTGCCATTCAGGTACCATTTGTGCCACAAACTCCTTGCCAAACTTCATTGAACAATAATGAAATCTTCTGAGATTTTTCTTTGCATTTATCTCAGAAAACAAACCGAAAATGCAAGAACAGTCCAGAGATTTTGTTTCTGCCTAGAAAATTCATATAATCGAAGAGTTTTAACTACTCGAGATCCATAAACATGTCACAGATTTAGGACCAAGCTTTATTCCATGCCCTTGACTGTTACAAAGCTGAGGCAGCCCTCGTTGTCTATCCAATGCCCTTGAAATAAAAATGAGTCAATGCTGTCCTTAGAAAATGAATACGCCCTTTATGGGCGCTGGCTATCCAGCCCCAAAAATGCACCCAGCATGGATGCATAGGTATGGATGCTACCTATCTTATTTCTATGGCTGTCCGTATTTTTCTACCTCCGTATTTTTCTGCCTCCGTAGTTAGTGGTAACTGTGCATTGTACGTCCATTTTATTAGTGGCAATCTACGCATACTTTACTTTCCCGTGCGTTATTTTTTTTAATCTTTTTTATCTTCTTTAAATTTCATATTGATTGATTAATAATTAAGATTAAGCTAATGTTAATTTTTAAATAATTGTTTTTTAATAATGTTTTAGATATTATTTTGTATATAAGAAATAAAAAAAAATTAATATAAATTGTATAAATATTTTCATCATTTTATTTATTATATTTGATTTACATAAATTTTAATGTTTTAAATTATTTTATTTTATTTAAAAATTATTTTTATTTATTTAATTTTTGTTTATTTTATATTTCTTTAAAGAACTATTTTTTATTTATTTTATTTTATCTATTTTTTAGCTTTAGTACTTAGATGAATGTTAAATCTAAGATATACATTTATAGAAATAATTAATTATATTTATATAATGTCAATTTATTTTTAATATTTTATATAATGCAAATTTATTTTTCAAAATATTATATATATATTTATTTTTTTTGATCCGTAAGGTGGTATTTTTATAGATATTAAAGAAATTTACAGTCATCTGCTAAGCAGGAAATATATCTAAGAAAACCATCAGACAGCCAAAAAGGAGCTAACGAGGATAAACAACTCCATACAGTCCCAAAACAGGAAAGAGAAACGAAACGGAGGAAAAGAAACATAGGCCAAACCTCCACAAAAGCCAAAAAAAACCATAGCTCAAGTTCGAAGATACAGAGAATAATAAGTCGAGAGCTAGCAGAAACCAGACGAGCAACAACAAATACCCCACGAATTCACCAGAAACCGTTTACCTCTACAAAACAAATGAAACCTTCCAACCATTCTGTTCCATCCACCGGCACTATCTTCAATTTTCGCTTCAGAAAATCCACCGCCACATCTGCAAGCTTTCGGTGCCTTGATAATGCGGGCCCTTTGAGATCCAGGAGAAAAGGATAAACTTTGACAGCTTCATCAGGCTCCCATAGAGAAGCTAGGTCTACAGGACGCGGAATACCCTTACCAATAAAAGCCGCCTTCAAAGTCGTTTCAAGGCTGCCAAGCAAGTCATCTCGGAACAGACGCACCATCAATTCCATGGCTATGGTCTTCGGGGTATCAAGATCCAGGAGCACGGCAAGAAATCGGGATGAAATGTGAGCATTGTCGCGGGCGAATTCATTCCTTTCTAAGTGTCCTTTGCCAAGGACCATCTTCACAGCAGCAACCGACGCCGGATCATCCAAGAGCAAGATGCGCTTTAACCGTTGATCCATGACCTCACGAAAGGCAATTTGCCTCTCCTTAGCCACTAATGAAACTGGAGTATCGACGCCGAAGGATTCCAGACCTTCCGCCGAGATGAGAATGGTAAACTTCGGCTTCGACTGTCTATCCATTAGCAAGAATTTGCCAGTCGCACCCTGCAACAAAAACACAAAAGGCAAAACCAAAAGCAGAACCCATGCTTAAGAAAGGACTTCATTAGCTTAATAAAAAACCCCGAATAATGATCAGTCAGACTTCGCATACGGAACAAAATTATGGTGAAGCAAAACTGTCCTTGGCATGAGTAGAAATACAGCCACCGTCCATCCAACTTAGAACCATAATCAATGCAATTAATGGTAATTCCCACTCGGCACGTTCGCGAACAGTTCAAGGATAGTCGAGCCCGACGTGTCACACTGGCGGCGCCATGAGAACTGAGCCCAACATGCCACTAATCCAACTCCAGAAGTTTCGAACTTAATAGACAGCCGATAAACTAAGCGAGGAACATCCGCATTCCGCCAATTTTAGAAGGTTTGATGTGACTAGAACAAATCAAAGCCGAATACTACCTGTCCGACCCGTCCGCCACCTCACGTCCACCCTAGACACCCAATGCCTATGAGAGGGGTGAGGGGGAGCCCACCCATCCACCCACCAAAATATTATATTTATTATATATTATATTTATATTAAAAAATTACCAAATAGAATATAATGTAATATATAATCAATATAAAATATATATTATTACATATTTTATTTAATAATAAAAATTAAGAAATATAAATATAAAATTATTTTAATTAATAATTAATAATTTTTATATAATACAAGTTAATTTAACATATAAATATAATGCAACACATAATTATTATGTAATATATATATATATATATATATATATATATTATAGTAGCATTATATATAATATTATATAATAAAATTTGAGAGGCAAAATATTAATTTAAGAAATTTAAAACATAATTGTTAAAAATGATGGAAAATATAATTGCATTTATATATTTTTAAAAATATCATTTATATTTAAAAAAATTAAATGTATTTACCATATGTTATATTTATGTAATGCCAAATTATTTTTTAATATTTTACATAATATAAATTAAATTTTTAAAATAATATTATTATTATATTTTATATATATTTTATATAATTATATATGTATAAAAATTATAATAGTATTATATATAATAGTATATAATAAAATTTGAGAGGGAAATATTAATTTAAGAAATTTAAAACATATATGATGGCATTTATATTTTTAAAAAATAGTATTTATATTTAAAAAAATTTAAAGATATTTATTATATGTTATATTTAAATAATGTCAAATTATTTTTTAATGTTTTATATAATGTAAATTAAATTTTTAAAATATTATTATTATATTTATTATATATTATATTTTAGATTACAAATTATTGAATAAAAATATATATTATTAAATATTATAGTTTATATTAAAATTATTGAATACAAATATAAAATTATTATAATTAATAAATAATATATTTTTATATAATACAAATTAAATTAATATATAAATATAATGCAATACATAATAATACATATAGTAATTATATATTGCATTATATTTATATATTAATTTAATTTGTATTATATAAAAATATATTATGTATTTTATCTAAAATTAGTTCTTAGATAATAATTACTATATGTATTATTCATGGATGATACATGGATGTTGGATGCATCTAATTAGTTCAAAGGTAAATGTTAAAACTAAGATATCCTATTTATCTAAAAATAGGTTATAGAGGTATGTGTATCAGTTTAAATATCTATTATATTTATTTCACATTAAGCATAGATAGTACATGCATTCTATTATACATATATCTTTATAATCTAAAGCATTATAGAGAACAAATATATCTTTCATTTCTAATATTTTCTTATATCACCTTTTAAATAAATAAATAAAATTCTTTAAATCTATAATCTAGTATAATTCTAATTTATAATTATTCCATGATACATTTCTAAAATTATGAAATTATACATAATAATTTTAGTCTAGTAGTATAATGTGAGAATTAGTTGTACTCTGATGTTGAATAACCTCTTGTAGAAATAATACTCTAATAATGTGAAATAGTATGTTGAATGTTATACTTAGGTTATTAGACTTTGCATGATGAGAATGTCTCACATTAGGTATTATCTCTACAATTTAAAATAGGTAGGTTAAATAAATAAAAATAACTCTGTAAATAAAGTAAAATAATTTAAAAGGTTAAAATTTATGTATTCCATATAATAAATTGTTTTTTAATTTATAATAGTAATATATTAAACTTTAATTATAATAGCAATATAAAACTATTATAATTAGATTTATAAAGTAAAAGGATAAATTCAATTGAATATTCCTACATTATTATTTTGAATGGTATGAAAATTATAATATAGTGATTTTATTTTATTGTTTCTAAAAAAGAAATAAATAATTTTTATACATCTTTTTAAAAAAATTATGTAAGAGACAATGAAAAATATCAACCTCTTTTACATATTTTTTTCTTAAAAATAGATATCTTAATTTTAACATTTACATAAGAATTAAAACAAAAATAAGTAAATAAAATAAAATAAATAAATAAAATTCTTTAAAAAATATTAAATTACAAAATTAAAATAACTTTAAATAAATAAAAATACTCTTTAGATAAAATAAAATAATTTTAAATATTAAAATTTATGTAAATTATATATAATAAATAAAATGATTAAGATATTTCTACAATCTATATTAATTTTTATTTATTTTTTATATACAAAATAAAATCTAAAACATTATTTAAAAAAAAATTATTAAAAAAAATAACTATTATAAAAAAACTAACATTAGCTAAATCTTCAATCATTAATCAGTCAAACTAAATGTTAAAAATGAAATTTAAAGAAATAAAAAAAAAAAATTTAAAAACATAACCCACGGGAGAGTCTGCACAGCGTGTAGATTGCCAATAATAAAATGGACGTCCAATGTACAGTTACCAATGAATACGGGAGGCAGAAAAGTACGAACAGCGATAAAAACAAGAGAGGCAGCATCCATACCCATGCATCCATGTTGGGTGCATTCCTGGGGCTGGATAGCCAGCACCCCCTTTATGTATTATGAAGTTTCTTTTGTGAGGTTTCCTAGAATTTATAACTAGCAATCTCACCTAGTGTGCAATGGTTACGTCGAAGAAGAGTGTGGAAAGTCAATTAGATATAATATATAATAATAAGTATAATTAAATTATTTATAATTCTTTTATTTTAATCTATTTTAAAATTATTTTATTTATTATAAGGTATTTCAAATATAAAGAATTAAAATTTTAAAAATATATTTGTATACAAATGACACTATTAAAAATATATATATTATATTATTCAAATAACAAAACAATAAATCTACACAGATAACAAACCGTGTTGCTGTGGTGGAGGACGGCACGGAGTTTTATCCTGGTTGCACAAAAAAGGAATAGAAAATGTGTACCCCATATATATCTATATAGAATATGTTTACCGGATCGGACAGTTGGACGGTAGGCGGGAGATAAAATTCTGTGCTGTCCTCCATGCCTAGTCACGTTTCTTTGAACTTCTGCGATGAACGGCGGACATTATTTCCATGGTCGGAAAAGATGAAAAAGCTCTGAATTTGAAATCCAATTTAGGAGAAGAAAATCAGATTCGGTTTGGACCTGGCACGCCTGGGACTCTGCGATCATAATTTCGTCGAACAGCATAGGTAACAATTGATGGCTTCCGTGTAGACTGTCAGAATTGTATTTCAAGTGGGAAAACGCCTGTCCTTTGACGATGAACAGTCCCATCGAAGAGATGCTTCCCTATCCCAAATGTCAAATCGCCTGGGTGGGTTGCCGTCCGTCAAATGGACTCTAATAATAAATAGCTAGTGCATTTATATTAATTCTATAAAGTTTCTAAAAATATATTAAAAAGTTCAACGGGCGTCGGGCAATCTGCATATTGAAATTTGACGGAAACTTTAATATTAGAAAAATAAATCGTTTCTTAAAATATTCTTTTATATGGATTATTATTTGAGATTAAAAAGATTTTGATTATAGAGTTCGTAATGAATATATATTTGTGATGTGGAAATTTTTTATTATATTAAAATGTATTAATTTGTAATGATTAAATGGTTCACATGTAACTTTTCTAAATTCTAACTCAAAGTAATGGCTATTGACTTGGTGATTATGGTTAGGGATGTTGATTATGGTTAGTGATTGTGTAAGAAAGAATATTTGTGTTTGTGAAATAAGATGTGGAGGGTGTTGAATTAGGTGTAAGATAGCTTTGAAAGTTAATGATAATTAGAAAATTATGAATTAAAATTATTTAAAATGTGGTGGTTGAATTCTTAAATAGAAGTCTAACATTCAAAATTTTAAATAATTCTACATGTTAAAAATGTACCATAAGATTACAAGTACAAAGTTATGTCATATTATCAAAAAGTGTTTGGTTTAACGGCAAAGTTATGTTGTAGGCACTTATATGGTATTGAGTTCATTTTGATAAACATTACTTCTTAAATAAATCTTAAAATTTGTGTTCACTAAAAACATTATTATCATGATACATCAACTTTTCTTTTAACTATTATTCAAAATAGAAGATAAATTATATCATCTTGACATAATTTTATTTTTTTTAATTTTTTTTCAATAATTTTTTTTCTTTAATGCATCATATTTTTTTCATTTTTTTAAAATAAATTTTAGTATTTTTTTATTGACAAGATAATCCACCTTATATTTTGATGTTGATGACCTTTTAGTAAAAATAAAATATTAAATATTAAAAATAATTAGACTATTAAAAAATTATATTTTTAAAAACTACACTATAAAAAAAAATTAAAAAAAATTAAAATATTATTTATAAGAGTAGTTGTTGAAACATCAATTTTTTTGAATAACTTTATTTGTTTGACAAATTAGTTTTAAATTGGTGCAAAATATGCATTTAATTGACACTCTAATTGAAGAAGTTGAGACCCATATCTAACTTAGCTAGAATAAACCTTTCTAGATCGTATGTTCGACCAAAATTTATTTTTAGTTAGAAATGCTTAAATTCACTTGTGTTGATAACTTGGCCAAAAGTGTAACACAATTTTGTACTTCTACCCATAACCAATCTATTTGTCATAAACTCATCATAATTCATCTACTTTGGTATTCCATTTCTTCTCTATTATATCCAATGAAATATATCCTATGATGTGTCATAGCATAAATCATCAATTGGGCAACAAACATAACTCCCTCTTGTGGGTCTTTTAAGTGTCCTAGATATTTTTACATTTCCAATGTGGAAGGTACAACCTTTGGAGACCATAAATTTTGATCTGGGAAGCTATAGGGCCCCCTTTTTTTAATTGTAGAGTTTGAAAAGATCCATACATTGAGCATCCCTAGAAATACTGTTGAACAACTCAAAAATATTGCCCCAAAATAAAATCTATTTCCCCAAAATTATTTGTTTTCCATTCTATAGCCTAAAAATTAAATAGTTTATAATATTAACATTAACAACAAAGTTGAGACATCTTTCCTATCATTCTTCCTTGTGTCAAATGTTTTACAAGAGCAAAGGGAGTACCAACATTATATAAACTAATTACTAGGGATTGAGAGACTCATAAACTTGTAGCACCATCTAAAATTTTGTACTCACTAAGGGTAAGTGCATGGAAATGGTATATAAAAAGGGGGTCAAAAGTGACATTTTTTTAAAAAAATTAGCTAAACCTGACCTTGGATGAGTAATTTGAGATTCATGTACTCAAAATTTGAAGATACAACAAAAACAATAATTGTAATACTCTAAATCTAGTTTCTAAACTACTATTTTTTTTTTCAAAAATAGTTATGGTTAAGAGGATGAAATATTTTGTGCACACAAAAGTGTTCTTATTTTTCTCACTAAAATATAATATAGTGTTTGGTGTGTGTCTCCCTATTTTTTTGTTGTATTTAGTATTTTTAAAAACCATTGATAAAAACGCAGTTAAGAGAGTAGAAGTTGTATACTTTTTATAATTTTTTTATTGAATATACTTTTTTGTGATTTTTCAAAGTGGATGCATCCTAAAAATTGCATCACTGAGTGTGTGCATCAAATAAGTTGCACAATGATAATCGAAAATACAATTTTTTTAATGTGTAAAGAATGAAGTGTAGAACAATCCTAGATTTTTTTAAATTTTGATAAGAAGATTAATAGTTATAAAGAAAGATCAAGACATATGTATCTGAAGAATATAGAAACATTAGTAAAAGGAATTAAAAATAAATATGTTAATGTATTTCAAATATAAAAAAATTATATGGTTAGAAAGTTAAAAAGACATGCAAAATTTTGGTGGTAATTTTATTAAATATCATTATACAATGCATAAATTTGATGATGTGCAAGTTGAGGATCTCCATTGAAGATAAAAAAACATGCGAAATGGAAGTAAATTAATATTCCAAGTCTTTGGGCAAGTGTTATCCAAACCTATTCCAAAGAAAAATGGGAAAGAAATATTTTTGACTAAAAAATACAAGCATGTTTTGTGCAACACAAAATACGAGTATATTTCATATTCCACAAAATGTGAGCACATTTAGTGGAACATGAAATTATGATGCATTTCATGTTCCACAAAACAAGATTGTGTTTTGTAGAACATGAGATGTGATATTTTATAAAATAAAAAATGCAATCCCATTTCTTAAAATTAAACACTCCATCTCTCTCCCCCTTTCTATATATATTTATCATTCTCTCTCTTTTGTTCTCTCTATTTGACCCTCTCTATTTATATATATCTCCCTCTCTCTTATCTCTTTTAATTCTCTCCCCCTCTCTCCCTCTCTATCTCTTTCTATATATATCCACTCTCCCTCTCTATATGTATTATTGTTGTCAAACAGATTGCACCTGAATGCTTGAATATTGAAATTCAGCAATCTGTTGAAACATTGGAACTAATTCCAGGATATGGGTATCCTATAAGGAATTAGATCTCCAGATTCTAGGCTGGTTCCTATTTAATTTTTTGGTTAATAACTTAGTGATTTGCTGGAAAAGGGAGAAAGACTAAATCTAAATTCTGAACTATGAAACTTAACTATGGTGATGCACCAAAGAATTCAATATGCAGACTTAACTCACAGAATGATTACTCACTATTTTCATTTGCACAACTAGATCTAAAAGCTTAAACACTTGAATATTTTAAACAAAGGCTTTTAAAGAAACAAACATAGAAGGAAAATATGATTCCCACAACTAGACTGTTCGATTATTGATTAGCACAATGTTTAACCTGTGGATTTAAACTTGGATGCATACAAAAATTCATTAAGAAGACAGAAATATTTAAAGGTTTCATAAACTGCAAACACAATAATCACTTCGATCAATCCTATATGACAATGATGCTTGAAAACTTGAAGGTGAATTCTAAAAAAGATGGTAATGAAAGGAGTCTTTCTACAAAAACACACTAATTGACCTGTAAACCTGCTGCTGTATTAATCTGAAAAATAATGCTGAGTTACAAAATAATTCGCTCTTGCAGAGTGCAAAGGAGAAAAATAAGAACTAAATTGAAAAAGATAAACTTTTTCAATATATACAATGAGAATGCACTTCAAAGTGCATGAACAAGCAACTGAAAGTGATCTAAAAGTGAAAAATATCCTCCTCGAATGCCTCTCATGAGAAAAAGTAAAAAGCCTCAAAAAATGGCCCCAAAATTGAAGCAAACTGAGTGTATGATGATCCAAACTCACAGTCACAATGTGTGTAACTGGAAAGTAACTTGAACTGAACTAATAAGCTGTAAACAATGAGTCCAAGCATGCAAAAATCTCCTCGTTTATATCAATCTGCCAGTGATATCTTGAACTCAATCCATGCATGATTAATCTACAGCTGAGACAATAGTTACAACTCGACTTTACATAACATTTATTTATTTGCATTTTAAAATGCTAAATTAATTAAATTGTTTATAACATATCATTTAATTAATTATCTTACATGATACAATGCAAATAAATAAATAAGAATAATTCACTTGCAAAATTTGAAAGTATTATCCTCCCCTCACGGCTTTATACACTATACTTAGCATATATTTGAAAATATGCATATTCCATTTAACAAAAATAAAATGACTATATCATCTTATTATAGTCAACCATATTCATTTCATGCAATAATTATAAGGGCCAACCACATCATTGTGCATATTGTGAGCATTTGACTTAGAAGTTATGGCCACGAAGGATGAATAAAGCAAAATGATAATGTTTCAATAATGACCAAAAATCCATTCTGACTTGGGCGTATAGACAAAAGCCCTCAAACCCTAAAAAAAACATTATCATTACTTTGCATTTGACTTGGAGAAGCTTCGAGAGGAAAACTGGCCACCATACTACTTGGTAGGGTTTCTGAGAAATTCTTTGATGTTGGGTAGTCTTGGACGTCTTCTGAGTGATCTTCTGCTAGATTTCCATAAGAAATTCATGGTAATACTAAATTTAATCATTTCAATGTTCTTTTACTCCATTTTTTGAGACAAATTTGGGCATAAAAGCCACGGCCGTGCATATACTCTGATATATTTTGTATCTTTAATTGTTCTGAGGCCGTCACTATTAGAGTTTGAAGCTCGTCTTCACCATTCAAGCAATATCTAGATGACTTTCATGGTCTTTCCTGTTGATTATCTCTTGCATCCTGAATAACTTTTTGAGGGAAATGGTTGGAAATCACAAGGTAACTTGCTTCTTTAACAGAAATCTATGCTTTTCTTTCCATTTTGAAGCCATAGAATGGAAACTTTTACGTTTTGAAGCCATTTTTAATCATTTTGACTGTAGCTAATGGATATTCCAGACTTTTCCCTTCTATATCTGAACATATACATTTATAACTTGAAGATATTTATCATGATTTGAATCTGGTCGCAGCTATCCTTATTCTGAATTTGGGTATTGTTATGTATTTGATTTTTCTATCTGGCACAAACAGAGATTCTCCATGCGTAGTGATTTTCATGATCATAAATAAAAACTCGAAACCCCAGATTAGCTTCTCCTTCTGTGGGATTTTGTATTAATTTTCATGATATATGGTTCGGCCCATGAGATACAGCTGACTTATTTATGTTATTCACTTTCATAAGATTTCATCCTTATTTCATCATTGGTGTCTTATTATCTGAACAATTTCTTTTCTGAACTAGCATTATATTGTGTTGTCTTGAGACATCAATATGGATTTATGTTTATTATCTTCTTATTTCTGGCTGCTACAAAGAAGATTAAATTGTTCTCCCTGTAAAGCTCACTTCTTTGATAACATTGAGCTTTATTTGGCACCTTCCATAGCTAATATGAAGAATAAAATATACAAGACTAAATTAATATTGAAACCTCCATTTATCGTTAATGTTGTCTCACTTTAAGAATGATAAAAAGAAGAAGTAACCTTCTCTTTTTGTTGTTTCCAGTTGCTACATATGATTGATTCATGAGGCAGTAAGTATGCCTATCCACTATATGAATATTACTTGCTGCTCTCAAATTTATAAAATCATATACTGCCTGATGCATCTCTTATTGATGAACTATTTCATTGAATGCACACCTATTTCTTGGAAGTCTCTTATAAAGGCCTTTCAGAATTCTGTAGCAGCAACAATCTTACTTTATAAAATTTTGTAGCAGCAACAATCACATATGAATAAACATTTTAGTCCTCTATAGACTATAGTTTTTTGTAATCTTCTTTACTAACTGAAACAATTAGGAATGGCTCAGTTTAAAACTCATAATCATGTGCCTCTTGCACCATTTAATTGTTGTAAATGAAGCTCTGAATGAACTATGTGCATACTTTGGAGTTTAAAGAAGCAACTTAATTGCTTGAGTGCTCTACTTTTCCTTTAGTATATAAAGGGGATCAATGCCTCATCCAAAATGTGAATGTAAACGAAAGGCAGAGCTGAAACAAGAGATGATAAATGCAATCAAAGCTTACTTGACATGCTTCTTTTTTGTTCCTTTGAATGATATTCCTTTGAATGATGAGCAAAAGATAATTGCTCAATCTATTTTCACCATGTTGAAGAGAGATGTCCTTATGATATGCCAGGCTCGACCATCGTGGGAGCCTGTTTTTCCCCACATATCTGATTAAAATGATCTCGAACATGATGAACTTGTTCCTGCACATTGAAACAAACATGTTAGTAAAAATAATTGAAGCTGAAAGCTTCCATTGAGTTATGTTTTTCTTGATTGTCAGCCTTTCATCTGATGAATGCTTGATTTAATGCAAATTACATTCCTGTTGGTAACATAGGCGTAATGCAGAATGTAATTCATCATTGCTTAGAGTATAACTCTAATGCCATTCCTTTATAATTTTGCAGGTTCATGGAGCGAGGAAATGAGGCTGCAGCAGCTTGGAGACACAACGACTAAAGACATCAACGAAAGTGATTCATCATTACAAGCAATGATGAATTGCTCCTCTTCTTACGCTTACGTTATTTTCAGCAATGTAGTTTATCTTTGAATTTTGTATTCATCATTTGATTGTCATAATCAAATTCAGTTACTCTCGCAGCTTGTGCGAGATTTAGTGCTTTTACAAAATGAATAAAAGGCATTACTATGAAAATTCTCAATTTTATGTTTCAAATACTTGCACAATAAAACTGTAATTCAGATGTAAATTGATCTTTGTGATGATCAATGAATACTTAATCAACAAAAATTCAAAAATTTTGTACCTATCAATGATAAATTTGATTCAGCTCTATCTGTTTTAGCTCGTAGTGAAAAATATGTAACAATTACCTCTCTCTATATTTATCCCTCTCCCTCTCCCTCCCTTTCTCTCTCTCTCTCTATCTAAGAGATTTCTCCCTCTCTTTATCTCTCTCCCCCCTCTATATGTCTCTACCTCTCTATCTATCCTTTTATATCTCTCTCACCATATCTTTATCTCTCTCCCTCTCCTTCTTTACTTTCCCTATCTTTCTCTATCTTTATACAATCCCTCTCTCTTTATATCTCTCCATCCCCCTTTCTCTCTTATCCCATCTCTCTTTCATTCATCTCTATATTTCTATCTATATCTCCCCCTCCCCCTCCCCCTCTCCCTTTCCTATCTCTTTCTATTTTTAACCATTTATTTATGTTTCTCTCTCTCTCTCTTTATCTCTCCATCTCTCCCCCTCTCCCTCTCTATCTCTCACTCTCACTCTTTATTTCTCTATATGTCTCTCCCTCTCTACCTATTTATCTCTCCCTCTCCCTCTATCTCTTTGTATATCTCACTATCTTTGTCTCTTTCCCTATCCTTCTCTACTATTTGTATATATCTTTACCTCTCTATCCTTCCTCTCTCTTTATCTCTCCCCCTTGGTCTTTCTCCCTTCATCCCTCTATATCCTCTCTCTCTCTCCACCTCCCTCACCCTCTCTCTCTCTTCTATATTCTTATCAATCTCTCTCACTATTTCTTTATGTTTCTCTCCCTCTCACTCTTTATCTCTATATCTCACTCCCTCTTCCTCTTTATCTTTCACACTATTCCTCTCTATCTCACTCTATTTATTGCCTCTTACCCTCTAGCTCTCTATCTCTATATATTTATATTTTTATCTCTCTATCTCTATCCTCTCTCCCTGTCTCTCTTCCTACCTATCTTTATCTCTCTCTGACACCATCTCACTCTTTATCTGTCCCTCTGCCGATCTCTCTATATATCCCTATCTCCTTATATCTCTCCCTCTATATCTCTCCACTCTCTCTCACTCTCTCTCTCTTTCTCTCTCTATCTCTCAATCACACTCTCTTTATTTCTCTATCTCTTCATCTCCCTATATATATTTATATATCTCTATATGTTTCTCCCTCTCCCTCTCTATCTCTCTGTCTCTTTATATACTAGACACCTATGTAATTTGTATCTACTTAGTGCCCCTATCTAGACACTTCCACCATACACATAACCCCTTTGGTAGAGAGAACCTCTTGTAGCTTCTAAATTTGGACAATCAATTTCCAAATGTTTTGTCAACCCATATAGTTGGTAACATTGGCACCCCAATTGCATTTGATTTTTTTCTTTACAATTTTATCTCTCTCAGTCATAGTTCATGTTTGTCTTCTTCCATTTTCAAAATTTATGTTTCCAAGTTACGTCTCTTGGCATATGTTTAGATTCAACTCGAGTGTATGTTAACTTAGTTTTAGATTAGGCTAATTAGATTAATTCTAAAAGGCTTTAGTTTGTTGTATTTCAACAAATACACTAAAAAAAGCACCTAGTTGTAATCAAGGTTTCTTAATTAACTTACTGAATTAGACTTATTTTTTATTCTTTGATCTGGTGAACCTAACATATCATGTAAATACAAATTTCTAATTTCAAGTGTTAGATTAGTTCATAATTTGTTACTTTCATTATATATTTTTTAGAACTTATTTCTTGTGTGTATTAATGTAACTTTTTTTATGTTATTTTTCATATAGTATTTATTTTCCTAGTATTTTCTCTTTTAGTCTCCTCTTTGTTTCAATCCTTGGTTATTTTCTATTTTTTCTATTCTTCTTGCATTTTCCTTTATCCTTATCATCTTAGCCTTATTTGCACTATCGTAGTCTACCTTTCTCGCCCTATCTTTGATATCTACCCTAAATACCATGGCCTCCTCTTCTTCATCCTCTATATATGTTAATTTATTTGAACCTATTTTTTTCATAAATTATTTCCAATAATCAATAGGAATACCCTTCTCCATGAATACATGGCAATATTTTATCTACATTTTCTTCCTTACAATAGATCAAAATTTCTCTCTTTCTTGGAATTAATTACTCTCATCATATTAATAATACTAATACATACTCTCTTGTTTTCTTGATTCCTAGCCACTTAATCTCACTCAAATTTCTAATTTATATGATATTAATCCATCCATACACTCCATTCCTAAGATCATAGAATAAGTTATTTTCAAAAATATTTTGGTGGAATTATGATTGGGCCAAAACTATAAATCAAGACAATAGTTCTTACACACCACAAACACCTAACATAAAGGATATAGATCAAGATTTTATATTAAAGTAGAATTCACATTTGATGTTGTATTCATTAGATGTAAAACTTCACTATATAGAAAATGGTATACAAAATATGTAGTCTAAAATAAAAGGAAAAATGACAAGTGCCAAATCTGAAATGAAAGGAGTGGTGAGTAGCATCAAGTTTGAATTAATTTTTCATCACTCCATCCCCTTTCTCTCCCTACCACTCTCTTCCTTCATTCTTCTCTATATATCTCTCTCTCCACCCCTCCCCCTCTCCCCCTCCTCATATCTTTCTATATCTCTCTCACCATTTCTTTATGTTTCTCTCCCTCTCACTTTTTATCTCTCCCTCTCCCTATACATTATTTGATCAAAATATCCTTATGAACAAATTATGACACACGTGTGTAGTGAATTGGATATTTGTGTTCCTTCAAAATATCCTTATAAATAAAGTATGACACATGTTTCAAGAAATCACATCCATTAAGGCCCTAAACTACTTTCATAAGAATCACCATCCTCAATTCATAAGGAATAACTATTAAAGGAGTAATCTTAGCTTTGAGAATTGAGTCAAAGTGTTGTCCTCATATTGTCACATGCTAAAAAATGTAATTTTTATACTATTATAGGACTTTCATGCTTTAATATGGTTACAAGAACCTTGATTAACACCATGGAGAGATCTAAGAGTTATTATTTTAATTCATATTACCTCTTTTAAAACTCATTATACACCTTCAAAATGATCACCAAACCTTGGGTGGGTGTTAAGAAATGAATATTACCAAATGAAAAGCCATGAGAAGGCTTCCCTCAATTGCAAAAAAATTATAAAAATCATGGGAAAACTACAATAACTCATTATTAAAGTGAATAAATAATTATAAAACTTAATATTTTCAATTTCCTAGGGTATTCCAAATTGAAACCTAGATAGATGGTGTCATTAGGCCACAAAAATGAGAAAAATAAATCAAATAAGATAGACTTTGCACTATCAAAAAGAGGGTTGTTAGTAATCTATAAATTAATGCTAAGTTTACATTGGACATTAGGGTCATGTCATTTTAGATCATTGAATTGTAGAGACATTTGATCCTAAAATCATCATCAAACAAATATATAAAACATGAATAGGATTTTTACATGTCAAGGATGATATGAAACTCCTCTAAAATGCATTTGTTTTGAGTTACTCTTACCTCTAGAAGCTCACTATTTTTTTTCTTACAAGATGTTTTGTTTCACATGGAAATTGAAGTTAATATATTTTGACTAAAAATGAATACAATGAAATGAATCATCATGTACTAATTATGTCACCACATATCATGTAATCATCCAATGAGGCATCTTTGTTTAAATGGTGCATATGGATGCATATTTAGGAGAAAACATTAGAGGATATTTATTGAGTAAAAATAGAAAAGATAGCTAATTTTCATTCAATTTTAGATAATATCTACACCAAGATAGATCTATAAGATTGTACAATGTGTAGATGGGTAATTTTGAAATGTGGGGATTCAGGGTTTCAAGGGAGTTGCAATAGAGGTAGAATTAGCATTGGGAAGAATGGATGGTTCATAGAGTGCAATGAGGCCATGTAATCCTTGAGATTTATAGTTTGGAGACTTTGGTCGCTTGTTTTCTTCTTCATGGTTATGTGTTTCAGGTCAAAAATTAGGCTGCAATAATTTGAATTAACACTATGATATGTAGCACATGAATTATTTTGACAAGGTGGCATCCACAAAAGGTAGAAAGATAAAGAGAATGTACCTTAAACTCTGGGTATCAATTTCACCAATTTCACAATGTTATTTAGTTTATTTTAGATTGACACTTATCTAAAATTTGAGCTTTTTGTCGACTTCCTTGGTATTCAAAGTCCAATTCTATGTCAATATAATAGAATTGGTAAAAAATATGAAATCAGTGTTTGTATATTATCAATTTAGAATAAGAAACATGATAATTGTCATTCCAACATTAGGAACATGAAAATATTAGTTCATAGAATCAAATTTGGTCTAAAACATGCAATTTAGTTCTTCTATATTGAAAAATAAAAAAGGTGGTGGAATTGTTAAACAATGATTGATATTTTTTCAACACCATAAAAAGTGCATTTTGTATGTCAGATAAAGTGTAGATTGTAGAGAAAAATAGAGAATGTGGGTCCTAAATCATGGGATGGACATGCCCTTTTACCATTTTTTTGGGATTCCAACAGACATGCTCATGTTATAACATGAGTAGATTATAGCATGCACTGAGAATTCCAATAATGAGAGAGACATCTAGAGATAGGCGTATCAAGGGAAAAAGAGGTAGAGAGATAGGTATAGATCTTAGGAGATAGAGAGAGATAGAGAGAGATAGAGAGAGGTAGAGAGAGAATTAGATAAAGGGAGAGAGTAAGTGAGAGGGAGTTAGAGAGAGAGGTAGAGAAAGGGAGGGGTAGAGAGAGATAAGTCTAGAGAGATTTATAAATAAGTCTAGGGAGGGAGAGGTAGAGAGATAGGTATAGTTCTATGGAGAAGTGTGAGATAGAGGTAGAGAAAGGGAGAGATAGGGAGGGAAGGAGAGAGAGGTAGAACTATCCAGAGAGATAGAGAGAGATGTGAGATAGGGAAAAGTTGACAAGGATGGAGATGTAGAGAGATTGGTCTAGAGAGGGAGAGAGATCATTTTTTATTCGCAAAAATGCGAGCACATTATAACATGCTCATCTTATGATTTTCTTTGGGTATTTCGAACTTAAAGGGTTGGTCCTACATGTCAATGCACACATGCATGTTTTTTGCAAATTCTAAAAAATTATATTCTCGAGCGTGTTGTCTAGATCAAGTTTGCATGTTTTTCAATGTTAATTTAAAAAATTAACATAGTACCATTGAACTCTCTCTTATATTTCTAACCATGTAATTTTTTCTAAGTTTCAATTATGTTAAGGTTTTGATCTTTAATTTATTTTTCTAGTGTTCCCATTTTTTTGTTAAAAACCTACATGTGATATTTTTGGTTTCATTTTTTACCCATGATTCATCAAAATTTGAAATAAATTAATTTTTTACAAACCAGACTCTACTTTATATACATTCAAATTTATGGGGAGCATGCTCAATTTTTTGTTTTTCAAAATGTTTCCACTTTTAAAATTAGTAAAAAATCATATTGTAGTGTAGAAAAATGTATCCCTTTTACATTTTCACACTTAATTTTGGAATGATTAACATTAAAATGGACCTAATGTTGCCTTTATCTAGTGTTGTAATGTGTTTTACAAATTCACATTAGGTTTAGGGCCCTTTTAAGCTAAATAGACCTAATTTTGCTTTAATTTAGTGTTGTAAAGTGTATTTATTTACACCTTCACTTTAAGTTTTGGACCCTCTTGTCTTTATGACCTTCATATCATCATTAATAGGCCCCTAAGACCCTTTATTATGCATCCCAAGGCTTATTTCAATTGAGATCCCAACATAATCAACAAATACACTTAATATCTTAACCCCCCAACATTTCCTCTACCCAAAAAGGCCCGGTGGGACCCATACACCACCTTGGATGTATGAGTCCCATCCATATGGGACCTATACACCACCTTGGGTTTATGAGTCCCATTTGGCCCTTTTTTTAGGGTTTTGAGCGAGAAATCAATGTTTTGAATTCAAATTTCATGTATGTCGACATTTGGGATCTAATAAATGGTAAGTTAGATGGAATGCCTATATAAAAAGGTTTAAAAATATTATTTCACCTAAGTAATCATAATATTAACTAAGCAATCAAGAGTCAAGCATCCTAAGACTTCACAAGAGCATCATAGAGTATTCAAGAGCATTTCTAAGGCATTCAAGGGCAGATTTCTTCATCATTTGTTGCAAAAATTCAAGATCCACTATCATGTCAAGGGCATAATGCATCAAGAATGTTGTTGAGCTAGTGTTGTGATGTAGCATTCAAGATCAAAGTTGAGCATTGTTTCATATCCAATTCAAGATCAAGATCTACATTCTTCATGGCCACTTCAAGTTAGATTGAAAACCTACAAATTTTTAAGACATCAATCAAGGTATCATTGCTCATGTTTCATATTTCATGTTTCATGTTCATGTTTTATTGTTTCATCACAAGGTCTAATTACCTAAATGCGGTTTAACCAAGGTAAACCCTTATTTCCTAACAATCAACAAGTTTTTCTGTCTCTACATGTGTGATTATAGATCTAGGTGTTTTGGAGCTTGAGGATACTTTGAAGAAAAATTTGCAAGATTGAAGAAAGTTGTGAAAGTTGTATCCTTACTTGCAAGATTACAAAAAGTCATCTATAGGTTGCAATTCAGTGTTTCTAACTCAGAGATTTGACAGGAGAGAAGCTACAAGAGATCACCAGAGAATACCATAATTTTAGCCAAACCCTAATACAAGGACTAAATCTCCACCTTGGGTGTATGAGTCCCAGTACTACCTTTTTCGAGGTTTTAGGAGATTTAGATTAGTCCCTAAGAGATTCCAATTTTTGCACAAAAACCCTAGTCTGGGACTAAATCACCCAAACTGGTTTATGAGTCCCAATGAGCATTAAAGATCAAAATTTTAGTGTTTTAGAGCTTGTTTTGATCACATCTTTCTTCCAGGTACCCCTCTGCTCATTCTCAGTTTGTTATTTTGTATTTTAGTTTCATACTTCTATGTCATATAGTTAGGTTTTCACATTGCATTCATCTCTTTCTTTACAAGATTTTTCTTGGTGATGTGTAGTGTAGAAAAAATTAACCCTTTTTCACACTTAATTTGGGAATAAGTGACATAAAGTTAACCTAATAATGCCTTGCTTTGGCATTGTAATGTGTTGTACACATTCACATTGAATCTAGGGCCCCTTTTAACAAAATGTACTTAAATTGTATCTTATTTAGGGTGTTGTAAAGTGTTGTATTACACTTTCACACTTATCTAGGGTTTAATTAATTAATTATGGTTAATTAAGCTTAATTGGCCCCTTTAATTCAAATTTAAGCCTTATTAATGACACTTTTTGAAGGATCTATCCTGACACTGAACAATGATATTGCATGACATTTAATTTGGAAAATTTGAGGTCCTAAAAAATGGTGCTAGAACTCATTCACCTATAGTGGTGAATGGGCCCTCTCCACATAGGACACCCCTTTCTTTGAATTTTTGAGGTGGGTTTTTTATGTTATTTCATCCCCCTGAAGCATGGTCCTAGAAAGTTGTGTTAGGACCCATTTGCCTTTAGTGGAAATGGGTCCTCCTCACATAGGACACCCCTTTTTGAACTTAATTTTGGTCGGATTGTATTGATTTTGAATCCTAAATTTGATGTCGGATTGAATTATTTGAATTTCAAGGTTAATTGTTAGATTTAGTATAAATATAAGATCAATTCACATAGTTTCATCTAAGAATGATTATGCAAGCATCCTAAGAGTTCAGAAGAGCATTATAGAGCACTTCTAGAGAATTTTTAAAGGAATTCAAAGGTAGATTATCAAGATTTTTATTTTAGCAATTCAAGGTCATTTCATCATGTCAAAGGCATAGTGCATTCATGCATGTTGTTGGGCTAAGATTGTTGATGTAGCATTGAGGATCTACTTGCAAGCATTGTTTCACATCTGATTTGAGATCAAGATCTACATTCCTCATGGCTACTTCATGTTAGTATGCAAATTTATATTCCAAGACAACTTCTAAGGTATCAACATTTCATTATTCCATGTTTCATGCTTCAATTTAATAATTTCATCATTTGGTTAAATTACCTAAAAGGGGTTTGACCGAAGAAAACACCTATTCACTAGCAATCAACAATTTTTCTCCTCTTGAATGTGTTTTTGCAGATTTATAGGTTAAAGATCAAGTGGAGAACAATTTTAAAGCAAAATTGTCAAAGTTGTCAAGTTGCAAAATTGTCATTCACATTGCAAGAATACGAAAAGAAGGATACAAAATTTGTTACAGGTTTTTAAGAGTGGATAATCGAGGATCTAAGAGTGTAGGCATCAAGGAACATAACCCATATCTTAGTTTCAGAAACCCTAACAAGAACCCATTCACCACTAAAGGCGAATGAATCCTTTGTGACCTAAAAATAGGCTTCTTGCAGCAAGGTACACGTCATTCTAGCCTCCCAAAACTTCTCTTTTCATTGCTATAATATTTAGGATAAGTTTTTTATTTTTATTTAGACATTTTGGCCCTCATAATCGAGTGAAACGTCCCCTAGAAAAAACATAGCTGTGGTTTACCTTTAACTAATTCACCTGATAAACACCTTATTTTTTTTATAAGTTTCATTTTGGGTGAACCCAACCTTATTGAATATTGTAATTCCTTTTCTAATCTTGAGCTTCATTCTCAGATCCTAGGATTCTTGTGACTATCAGAATCAATTGAATCAGGGATTCATTTAGGGTTTCTACTTTTATGGTATCTCTCAAACTCGTATCTCATTTTAGGGTTTCAGAATCATTGTTTTGCATTCTTAAACTGCCAGCAGTCATTTCGGTACCATTTAGATCTCATAAAAATTTATTTGAAAATCAAAACAATATTGCATTTCAAATTAGGTTTTTGCATTCATCATTTTATTACATTTTCACATTGCATTTCTAGAAAATCTAAAACTGAAAGTTACTATCTCAGACTTGAAACTGAAAGACATTGCAGAAACCTTGAAAATCATTCAAAAACAGTTAAAAAACCATAATCAAGGACCCATTTTCCTTTACCAGCGAGTGAGTCTTTGATCAGGCTTGACCTAAACTTTCTGGCATTTGAAAAGTATTGAAAATCACTCAGAAATAAGTCAAAACATCTCAAAAATCCTTTTTCATGACCCATTCGCCCTTACTAGAAAATGAGTCCCTAATAGATCCTGATCTGGATTTTCTAGAAATTGAAATCTCAATTTTAGGCTTTTGTTTGCTGATGTTACTTTCTTGTTTTAGTTTTATGATTTGTTGTTTCATCAAATTCATTAGATATAGCTTAATTTGCTTCATTTAGTGCATTGTCAAAATTCAAAAATTGCATTTACAACATTTCATTTTTAATTTACTGCATTTGGTAATCAACAAATTACTTTGTTTAGAGCTAAAAATCTAAAAATGGACAAGTGTTTTAGCAATCTGTGGAAGTCCTTGTTCTCTTTGGTTGATGTTTCAATTTGTGTTTTTGGCAATGACCCTAATGCAATTGAACCTACTCATGCTCACACAAATCCTAATGCATGTCCTCCTTGTGATGTTGAAATCATTGGAGAATATGATGCTAGCATGAATGAATTCATAAATGATTGCCTTAATAACCTTGAGAATAATTCATCCTTCTATCCTACCATGAAACAACCAACATAACTTGATATGTTTGGTCTTTCACATCCTAAAATTCAGTCACATGCTAAGCCTAAGTTCCCTACAATAGGGTGAACCTATTTCCTCTAGTCAAGCAAACATTCAACCATTCTATGTTAACAAGGTAATAAATACTCCTATTAATCTAGAAGACACACATGGAAAAGGATTCATGATTTTAAGCAAACAAGGATGTGATACAACAAGTGAACAAGAAATTTACCAACTCTTAAAACAAATATCAACTGAAGATACCAAAGGGTTAGGATATCAAGACATCCTCCTAACATAAGTGTCCTTCCTAAATAATAACCAATGCCTCATAATGATGATAAAGAAGACAAGGTCATTTTGAGCCCTCCTGCTTTATATCCACCTAGAGAAATCGGTGAATCTAGCAAGTAGCAAAGGCCTTACAAACTCAAGAAATTATAATTCCCTTGCCTGCCATCCGAAGCTGAAAGAAATTTACATATACTTCTAAACAAAGGACTTATTACATTACCACCTATGCAAGAAATCCAATTCCCAAATCCTAAGAACAAAAACACGTCTCATTGTCAATACCATAGAGTTTTTGGACATAGTGCTAATAATTATCATGCTTTAAAATGAATATTTCAACAACTTGATATCATAAAGATAGTTCCTTAAAGAATTCACTCCGCTTCTTTCCATGTAATAGTTGTAGGGTCTTCACATTCTCACTATTACATGTTATACACTTATTGAAAATCATTTTATTTGAACTAAGGAGCTCATTCTCATCACCTATCTCGGCTCATCCTTGTCCTGCACTTAGTGGGGGTATGGGTGAGTTAGCCTTGTCCTAGTTTTGGTACATGTTGTTGTCCCTTTGGCTAGTTGTATGTCTTTCATTTATACAGACCAAGATTGGGATGTAGTTGACCTGCTCTAAGTTGACTCGCATGCACCTTACTAGTCTTTTGCTTTTTCATGTTTCTTTATGTGATTGCATGTGCATAATGTGATCCCCCATGATGTTTCATTTGATGTATATCTCTCTCTTTTTGTGCATTCCTCTATATGTACCTACATTCTTCTCTATGTCGTAATCATTTTTCATTTGTCTTGTGGTTTCTTTTTGGGGATGACATAAGGTGTCGAGACATTTAGGCCTCTTCCATGTTGACCCAAAAGGATTTTTTTTTGTTTTGCTCTCTTTGTGTCATTCTTCCATTTGTATGAGTATTTGGGGAATGATGATAGTTTCTGTGCCCTCTAAAGAACATTGTAGCAAAGAAATACCGGGCCCTAAATCCATATATGCCTTATATATTTTTGGGGAACCCTTCCTATTTCAGTGGCATAGTTTTATTCTCAGGAAAACACATGACTTGGGTATAAGTCTTTATGAGGAAAGCCCTCATGTCTTTTGTGGAAAAATTTGGACTACTTTTAAAGCAATTTCACAGATGAAGAAGGTAACCTGCTTTTAAAATGAAGTACATATCGATGACATCTTATTCCATGTGGTGGTTTTATTTTTTCTTGTGACAGTCCTTTTCTTGGTGTCATGGGTTTGATGTCTCCAAGAGTGTGACATTTAAGCATATGATCCTCCCTTAAACAGATGTGAGCGCAGGAGCAATCCTGATAAGTACATTTGGCTCTTTTTAACTCTGTCCCTCTCTGAGACATTAGGCATGATGTTCCCTAAGAAGAAGCATCTCACACAAACAAATTTTAAAGTAACTTTAACAAAAACTTGAGTAGACAAACATTAAAAACATAATAAAAACACACATTGTAGCAAGTGCTATCAAAGGGGTCGTGAGGATAACTGCATAGTTGGCCACTGGGATAACTCACCTAGTGAATAGACTAAGGTTCCACTACCCCAGAGTGAGCACACATGATTGGGATAACTCACCTAGTGGATAGAATGAGGTTCCACTACCCCAGAGTGAGCACACATGATTGGTACAACTCACCTAGTGGACATAATGAGGTTCCACTACCCCAGAGAGAGCACCACATGTTACGAACAAACAACCCCGTTCCACATTGTGTTGGAACAGTTGTCCTTGATCCTTTTTTTTTCTTTGTTTTTCTTGGCCTTTAATAGGGTATGATTGTGTACCTTTGTTATTGCTACATACTAAAGTGTCTTGAATGTCTACTTTAGTGTGATTTTGTCACGGGGGAAAAATCTCACTAAAGTGGGGGAAAAATGTAGTGTAGAAAAAAGTAACCCTTTTTCACACTTAATTTAGGAATAAGTAACATAAAATTAACCTAATTATGCCTTGATTTAGTATTGTAATGTGTTGTACACATTCACATTGAATCTAGGGCCCATTTTAACAAAATGTACTTAAATTGTACCTTATTTAGGGTGTTGTAAAGTGTTGTATTACACTTTCACACTTATCTAGGGCTTCATTAATTAATTATGGTTAATTAAACTTAATTTTCCCCTTTAATTCAAATTTAAGCCATATTAATGACACTTTCCAAAGGATCTATCTAGACACCCAACAATGATATTGCATGACATTTAATTTGGAAAATTTGAGGTCCTAGAAAATGGTGCTAGGACTGATTCACCTTTAGTGGCGAATGGGTGCTCTCCACATAGGACACCCCTTTCTTTGCATTTTTTAGGTAGTTTTTTTATGTTACTTCATCCCCCTCGAAGCATGGTCCTAGAAAGTTGTGCTAGGACCCATTCACCTTTGGTGGTGAGTGGGTCCTCCTCACATAGGACACCCCTTTTTGAATTTAATTTTGGTGGGATCATATTGATTTTCAATCCTAGATCTAATGCCGGCTTGAATTATTTGAATTTCAGGATCAATTCTTAGATTTAGTATAAATATAAGGTTAATTCACATACTTTCATCTAAGAATTATTATGCAAGCATCCTAAGAGTTCACAAGAGCATTATAGAGCATTTCTAGAGCATTTTCAAATGCATTCAAAGGTGGATTATCAATAGTTTATTGCAACAATTCAAGGTCATTTCATTTTGTCAAAGACATAGTGCATTCATGTATGTTGTTGAGCTAAGATTGTTGATGTAGCATTGAGGATCTACTTGAAAGAATTGTTTCACATCTAATTTGAGATCAAGATCTACATTCTTCATGGTCACTTCATGTTAGTTTATAGATTTACATTCCAAGACAACTTCGAAGGTATCAACATTTCATTATTCCATGTTTCATGCTTCAATTTCATTATTTCATCATTTGATTTAATTACTTAAAAGGGGTTTGACTGATGCAAACCCCTATTCACTAACAATCAATAATTTTTGCTCCTCTTGAATGTGTGTTTTCAGATTTATAGGTTGACGATCAAGTCGAGAACAAGTTTCAAGAAAAATTGTCAAAGTTGTCAAGTTACAAAATTTTCATTCATATTACAAGAATACGAAAAGAAGGCTACAAAATTTGTTATAGGTTTTCAAGAGCTGATAATTGAGGATCTGAGAGTGTAGGAATTAATGAACAAAACCTAGATCTCAATTTCAGAAACCCTAACAGGGACCCATTCGCCACTAAAGGCGAATGAGTCCTTTGTGACCTAGAAACAAGCTTTTTGCAGCAAGGTACACATAATTCTAGCCTCCCAAAAATTCCCTTTTCATTGCTATAATAGTTGGGATAAGTTTATGATTATTATTTAGACATTTTGGCCCTCATAATAGAGTGAAACATCCCCTAGAAAAATTTATGGTTTATCATCTTGTTCATTCATGATGGTAAACCATTATTTTCAATGTTTTATGGTGAACCCCCTTTTAGTCTTTAATCACGCCCTAGGACACCTTATTGCAAATCTCTCTCCCTCATTTTCATCCCTAGATTAAGATCTCTAAGGTATCCTTGAATGAAACTTGTAGGAAATCGATGGTTCTATCCTCCCAAAACATAGAGCGACAATTTTCTAGGTTTCACGTATATTAATTAAAATATTAGTAAACAAATCAAGAATAAACTACATGGTGTTAGCTAATTTTTTACTAAAGCGATTTTTGAAATACTAATTTTTTTTGAAATACTAAAAAAAATTTAACATTTTAGGGGGATCACACCAGACACTATGTTATGTTTTTTTGACAAAAGACATAAGTGCTCTATGCACATATTTGAACCCCTTAATATACACCATTTTTAAAACAAATTAAAAGTTTAGATAATGGATTTAGATAGCTACAACTCTTGTTCTCATTGCATATTCAAGTTTTGATCGTAAATATTTTCAATTTCTCATCCAAGATTAGTTTTTCTTGATTTTAGAAAAATATGACCACTTAAGACCCCCTTTATTTCCCCCATTTCTATGCACATACCCAATATCTTAATCTTCACCATTTAAAAAAATATATTAGTTTATAACTCTTGTTCTTGTCACATCTTCAAATTTTGAGTATGGCCATTTTCAATTTGTCATCCAAGTTTAGATTTTATTGATGTCATAAAGTGGCAACTTTTGAATCCCTTATGATCACTCATTTGAATGCACATACCCCAAAAAAATGTATCAAATTTTTGGTGTCACATCCTAGGAGATTTCTTAAGACCATACATAGATTTATTTAGCTTACAAACTAAAATTTCTTTACCTTTTTCAATGCAATACTTTGGTTTTGACATATAATTCCTTCCTTCAAATCACCATAAATGAAAAAATAAATTTCACATCCATTTGTTCAACCTCAAGATCAAACATTGATGTAATAGATATTAGAAATAAAATGGATGTGAACTTAGCAATTGGGGAGAAAATTTCACCATAATTTGTTCCTTCTTGACCTAGGAATATCCCTTCACAATCAATCTTGTTTTGTACTTCTCAATACTACCGTCTAAATTGATTTTATTTTTTAACACACATTTTTGTCCAATTATTTTATACTAATCAAGAAAAGGTACTGTGTTGCCAAAAAATGTATAGTTGACATTTTTATGCTCAATTGAGTCTTTCTAATTGGCTTTGGCTTGATTTTGCCTAGGCATAATGTTGTAATGTGGTCAAAACATTCACATTAGAGCTTAAACATTCAAATTATGATGTCTTGTGAAGGTGTTGTGAAGTGTTGTAAAACATTTCTACATTTTTCTAGACTCTATTCATTACAATTCACCTAAAAATCACCTTTTTATCACTTATTAAGTCCTATTTTGAAGTGTTGTAAAGTATTGTAACAAGATTTCACACTTTTCTAGGCTTAATTTCACTAATTCAACCCTTTCTCATGTCTAAATGACCCCTTAATACACTTTTCATCCATTTTCAAGTGTGTTGTTAAGGATATTCCTGTTGGAAAACTTTTAATGCCCCGAAATTCCCAACACCCACTTAAATTGCTTAAGTGGGACCAAGTCACCCATAGGGGTGACTTAGTCCTTTTTGGCACAAAACTCAAAATTATTTTAAATTTGTACCAGGATTTTGTCCTCTAACCCTTGAGGTCAGCCCGTGATGTGTTACTTTCGGGAAATTTTAGTAAAATCAAGTATAAATAAGGGTTTTTCACCTTATTTTACATCTCCTATCTCCTACAATCATCTATCTCCAAATCACTTACAATCTCTTGCATTCATTAAACATTCAAGCAAATCAAGCATTATCAAGTCAAGCTATTGGAGTTCTTCATTGCACAACTTTAGATTTGAGCATCAATGGTGTGGTAAGTTTATGACATTTGCATGTTATCTATTTATCACTCTTTTTTCATCTCATTTCATTGTTTAGGGTTTGATTACCAAAGTGGGGTTTGACCAAGGAAAACCCCTATTCTCTAACCCTTAACCATTTTTTCCCTTTTGCATGTGACTTTTGTATGTAGATTTGTCAAGCAATAGGTGTTGAAAAGTGATAAAAAAAGTGCATTGGTTCAATTAAGTCAACATCACCTTATTTCAAGCTTGGAGAGACTTTCTGCCCCATTTTCTACATAATCAAGTACAAACACCTGTCAAAAAAGGAAATGCAGACCTGAGACTACAAGATTATGTCCTGAATTTCCCAAAATTTGTAGGACTAAGTCGCCACCAGGGGCGAATTAGTCCCGCTTCCGGGCCTGAAAGATGATTTTGACATTTCTGGATACCCATTTGACAGATTCCCGTTCCGACAAAGTTTCCAAAAACTAGGAATAAGTCGCTCAAACTGGCCTAAGTGTCCCTGTTACCTGATTTTCGCATAGGGCTCAATCAGGCAGGGCAATCTATTTTTCAGGTGTTCATGAAGGCCAAATGGGGATGTTTGCATCAAGGGTTAGATCATACATAGGGTGCTATTTTGCGAGGGAGTCTATTAGAAAGCCTCTCCTCAGTCAGGTTTGGCATAAAACTCATCAAAGAAGAAAGTTGGCAAGACCCTCATGTTGTCTTGCCGACTAGAAATGCATTCTATTTGTTTGAATACACTGGTCGCTGAAACATTCGGGTCGCCATGAGTCTTTATGTATCTCTCCGCTTGGGATGTCTCGCCGACAGTAGCTCATAAGGTTGGCATCGGGGAGATGTTTGTGTTCACCATGAGGTCCTGCCAATGAATGAAGGGTCTCGGCAAAAGCGAGAATCATCGCTATGAGGTCTAGCCGAATGGGGTGAGGTCTCGCTGAATCGAAATGCCCTCAGTGTAATGTCTCACCGACCATTGGTGATCTCCCCAAAATGCTCTGAGGTCCTGCCAACCAATAAAGGGTTCGACATAATGTCTTGCCGATGCATGGTAGTCTCACCGAAACAAGGTGGCTTTCAAAGTAAAGATATCCCCGACAAATGAAGGTCACGCCGAGGTTGTTCACAAAGTTGACGTCGAGGAGAAGGGTACACATTCGCTAGGAGGTCTCGGTGAAAAGAAATGTCATCGCAAAGAAAGAAAGGGCCTCACTATGATGTCCCGGCGATCAAGCAGGGTCTCCCTGAAATGAAAGGAGTTCGCCGAAGATGGTGGTCTCAGAGAGATGTCCTCCTAACTGATAGAGGTCTCAAAAAAATTTGTGAGCTCGGTGTGAGGTCTCGCCGACCAAGCAATGTCTCCCCGAAATGAAGTGAGCTTTCACTGAAACAAAAGGACCCCCGATGAAAGGACTTTCCAACCTGATGGTGTCTTACCGAGGAGAGTTAGCATCGACATAGTGTTCTGAGCTCGACAAGAAGTTTTACCGATTTGTGGGTCTCATCTAAAGAAATGATCGAAGTTCGGGGAGAGTGGAATGTGCTCAGTGTAAGGTCTTGCCGACCCGATAGGGTCTTGCCGAGTGGATATGTGGAACTAGTAATACTCCTGGCCAAGGGATTTCAGCTCCCTATGACCTCCTGCCAACTGATTGTGGTCTCGCCGAAGGTTTATGCCTTTGGTGTGACATCAATAAAATCTTGCCGATAGTGGTTCACAAGTTTGAGATCGAGGAAACTCTGAGCGAAAGTTTTGTGCTTGATAGGATGTCCTGCCAACAAGTGATAGTCTTGTTGATGGTTTCAGGGATGTCGATATGACTTTTGTAGCTTGATATAGCTCTCACCAATGGTTGTACAACATGTCGATAGCTGCTGAGGTATAATCGCATTGGGGAGACACGATAAGTGTCTTGCTGACATGCGATTCAGTCTGAACGACCTTTGACCATCTAGTGATCCCATGTGGCAACTGTTCGACCAATCAGAGGAAGCTACAGGCGAGCCGTGATAGTTTGATCGATGAGAGGAGGATCAATAGAATGTGAACTGACATGGATCTACTCTGAAGTCAAAAGCGATGGAGCAACTCGGTAGAGGAGGATCGAAGGTGGACAGAGAGACCATAAATTAATGTTGTGGTTACAAAAAATCAAGGAGACCATTCCTAAGGGTGATCTGTCACCGACATGGACATGGGGATACAACATTAACTTCATTCAAAAGATCTAAGGGCAATTTATTTCTAGAGGCTGATATTTTTTGAACCCTAAAAAATAAAGGGGCGACATTTTTGGTTCTCGTATATATGGCATTGTGCCTTTTTGTAGATAGTTCTTACCTAGTGCTTTTCTGCTTTTGTAACTTGTGGAGTTCTTTGCAGAAGAGAGGCTTTGTTTTGTAACTCATGACAAGCATGTATATCAATGTTTCACCATTGAAATCAATGAGTATCAGAGCTTTACCTTTTCAATCTCTCTATTAAATTGTGTGCATTCGTATAATTGATGAAACTGGTTGTGAAACTGTGTGATTCCTCATGGCTAATGTCTTATTTCAGCACCTTTCCGTAGAACAATATGTATTTATGCAGGTTGTGAGATGTGTTATAATGCAGTATTCCCTAGTTGTGAAGTTGTTTATTCCTTCTAGGAGTGTAGCCATATGAACCTTTTCATGAAATGTTTATGCAGAAAACATATGTGATTGAGTTGTGTATGACAAAGCTTTTGTCATTGATTGAAATTGTGTGTGTAAACTATGTTATATGTCTTCTTATTAAATTTGGTGTATCACCATAGGATTTAAGTTTTATTTTTATGCATTCCTTTCTCCCTTTTCCTCACAAGATAAGTAGTTTAGGTGATACTTCCACCATAGGAAGTCGGCCTTCTCCAGAGTTTGACCTTTGTTTACAAGAAACCCACATCTTTAGAGGTCTTCCCATGTTACACTGAGGTGTTGAACATCAGGTTCAACAGGGTGAAATTTTAGGTGATAACAGTTTTTGGCACACCCGGTGGGACTGGTCAGAAGTAAAATTCTTAAGTCTTGTTGTTTTGATGTGCTGATAGTGAGCTAATAGCCTTTTAGAGGTCATTTTTTTAAGCATATCTGGCGTCTCTATGTGGAGGAAAGGATCAATGTGTTTGTTTATATGAGAAAAATAGAAACCAGAAGTTCAAAAGCTGTAGAGTTTTTGTATTTATCTCCTCCAAGAAGAAAAGGGAGAAATCTCAGAAGGATTGTTCCTTCTCTCAGTGTTCAGTCAACACCATCTGGTGTTAGTGACAAGACACTATTTTCATACGAAAGGAGAAGAAGAAGAGACCATCTAGCTAGGCGCTCAACATCTCCTACTCTTGGAACAAAACCTTTTGCCTCCCCATTTGGGGCTTTCAATTATGAAACAAATAGTATTTCTGTTACGAAAAATACTTCTCAACTAAGTTCAAGTTCTGCTTTAGCAAGCATACCAATGCATTCCAGCTCAATGGCAGCGCCAAGAGCCTTTACTTTTGTACCATTCAACTAGGGTAGTCCCCTTAATCTAGTGCAACATGATGATATTCCATTAGCAGCGTTAAAAGGGTTACCAGAGTTTACTGGAGAAGGACAAGTAACACCTTTTGAACATATCAGAGATGTGGTAGCATTGTGCAATGTGCATCATGTGACACAAGAAAATGTAGCTGTGAGATTGTTGGCTGCATCTTTCAAGAAGAAGGCGTTGGAATGGTTTAGAAGCTTGCCAGTGGGTTCTATAAGAACATGGGATGAGCTTGGTGATGAATTTACTATATTTTTTGAGGAAAAATCTGATCATCTATCTTTGGTAGAGCAGTTAACAACCATCAAAAGAGACCCACAAGAACAAATGGCAGACTTCAATATCCGATTTCAAAAGACTTGGTAGAATACCTGCTATGATAGGGCCTTCTACTGATTATGCATTTTTTTACTATTTGAAAAGTTTAAATAGTGACATCTCAGTCACGATACAGTCCATGGGGGGCACTTCTTTACCTCAGGCTTATGGTATAGCTATTAAGGCAGAAAATAACCTCATTCAAGCAGGCAAGTTAGCACCTAGGCCACCTATGCCCTACTTCCCTAAAATTCAGTCAAAAATGCCATTGCAAATGCCATCTTTAGCCCCTTTACCTGTTGTTCCAGCATTACCCATTGTTGTGAGTCAAGGAGCGTCAGCTGCAGGACCATCAAGTGAATTGCAAGAGATCAAGTCTAGTCAGCATAAGATAGAAAGCATTTTACAAACTATGGGAAATGAGTTGATCAACATGAAGAAACAGTATCAAGGGGCAAGGCCAAATTTCTAACAACAAGGTCAAAATGCAAATTAGTCTTATCAGAATCAAGGATACTAGTATCAACAAAATAGGCAACCCTATCAAGGTGGTTATCAGAGGAAAAATGTTAATCAAAGACCATTTCAATCTTATAGTCCAGCTCCTCTTAATGCTGTAAACCCAATGAAGGATGTGGTTCCAGCCCAGAATAATTTTGTGGTAGAAAATGAATGGTGTTATTCGTGTAATCAAGCACATAACCCAACCTCATGCTCAAATGGGGTGGTTAATCAGGCATTTATGGTCCAAAATGTTGTCAGTCCATAGCCAGATGCACCTACTAATATACCTAAACAACAATTGGATATACATTTTAATGAGACTGCATTTTTAAATTGGCAAAGTGAAGAGTTATTTGGTGTGAATGTTGATTCTGCAATTGCAGCCAACACACGAGCTAAGAAAAGAGCTCTAGAGGTGGAGCAATCAGCTGATAAAAACAAGGGGCCTGCAACTGTAGAAGCATCATCCACACCTATTCTAAATGTACCAAAAAGAACTACTGTCTTACCAATCGATGAGAAGCCTCACAAGAATAAAGAACCGGTTGCTGCTAAAGTACATTAGAAGGTACTTTTAATTGTACCTTACAACATTGTGGACAACATGAAGAAGATGAACGTGAATATGACCACGTGGGACTCCTTAAGCATTCCTAGACAGGCTGATCTACTTAGAAAAGCATTATTTGAAGATGTAAATCTTGAACAAGTTGTTGTTGATTCCCAAAAGGTCATGATGGCTAATGATAATCAAGGGAAAGTTTCTAATCCTAGTAGCAAAGAGAAATCTATGATTCAAGGTAAGAGCGTGAGACCTCCTTCGTTCTATGTTTCATTGATTATTGGAAAAAAATTAGTGCACAATTGTATGGTAGATAGTGGTGCTACCTGTTCTGTGATGCCCAAGCAAGTAGCTGATAAGTTAGGTTTAAAGTATCAACCTTTAGAGAAAGGAGTAGTCCAGCTGGATGGCTCATCTGTTAATATAGTGGGTCTGATCAAAGATGCTAGCTTAACTCTGCATGCTTGCCCTAATTTTTCAATCTCCCAAGACATTTATGTGGCAGATTTTCCATTGTATTTTGGGTTATGTTTGTCGAGAGAGTTTATGGCTAAAATAGGGGGATACCTTTCGTCTGACTGGTCTCATATGTTGTTTCATACTAGGTATGGAACCAAAGTAACCATTAAGTCTGAGTTACTTGCAAAAGACAATATAGAGCCTTATATACCTAGTGCAGTAAATGCCAATTGCATAATCTTTGAACAAGATGAGCATGCTGCCGTCTTTGATCCTCGCATTACTGTCAATGATATTCTTGATATACTTCTAGATGAGTGGGTAGTAGGCCAAACTTCTGGTGATGAAAGTGACTTGGTGTCGGATGTTGGTATAGGTAACTACATATTTCAAGAAGCTGATGTAGTGATGCCTAACTTGGTTAAGAGGCCAGTGAATGATTGTGTTCGGCAAGACGAGGTCTGGGAAATGTATTTTGATGGCTCAAGGAGTAGGAATGGCGCTAGTGGGGGTGCATTATTGGTTTCCCTAAGAGTTGAAAGATATTATGCAGCCTTTAGGTTTTCATTTTCATGCACTAATAACACAGCAGAATATGGTCTTATTCAAGGGCTGGAATGGGTGAGGAAACATGGAATTAAGTGCTTGAAGGTGCATGGGGATAGTGAATTGATAGTAAATCAAGTTAGAGGCCTAAGTGTCGTTAAAAATGATCTTCTTAAATTGTATAAGCATAGGGTTTGGGACCTCATTGAGGATTTTGAGGCTTTTAATATCATTTCAATTCCAAGAAATCAAAATCAGCATGCTGATAGATTGGCAGCTGTGGGAGCTCAGTTTGACATTCCAAACAGTGCAAGAAAGGAATGTAATCAACAACACATCAAGGTTATTATTAGACCTTCAGTGCCCGACAACAATGTTAACTGGCAGGTCTTTGAGAGTGATGAGAAAATTCTGTAATTTCTACTTGAGGAAGACATGTTTGCAGCATCAAATCAGGATCAAATTAAGCAGCAGTATGGAGACCAGGTACTGCAATTAAAGAACAACAAGTTGCCTAAGGGTTTGGTTACCCTAGAAAGTATTTTCAACTCTGATGATCAGGCTAAAAGTAACAAAGAGAACTTACTGGTTCAGCAAGATCATTATGAGGACTTAGAAATTGCACCCAATAGAAGCCTCAAGATAGGGAAAATAAACACTATTGTTGAAAAGCAGTCTTTTCTGCAATTATTCCAAGAATTCATTGACATATTCGCCTAGGAATATGAAGATTTGAAGGGATTTGATCCACGTCTTGCATGACATACAATAGAATTGGAGCCAACGGCCAAACCCATAAGACAAAAATAGAGGCCAGTTAATCCCAAACTGGAGCCATTAATGCAGAAAGAAGTCTTCAGACTTATAGAAAGTGGGATTATTTTTCCCATCAAGCATACTAGTTGGGTTGCCAATCTAGTTCCCTTCAGGAAGAAAGACAAATAGCTTAGATTATGTGTTGACTTCAGAGATTTGAACAAAGCTTCATTAAAGGACATGCACCCTCTTCCAACTATGGAGCGGATTCTTCAATGTGTGTTAGGTTCTAAACATTTTTCTTTACTGGATGGATATTTTGGTTATAACCAGATTTTGTAAGGGAAGGAGATCAATTTAAAACTGCCTTCACCACAAAGTGGGGCACAATGGCGTATAGGAAAATGCCATTTGGTTTGTCTAACACTAGAGAAACCTTCCAAAAGGCTATGGAAATGGCCTTTAGCAACTTAATGTATAAGTTTATTTTAGTATATCTTGATGACATCACTGTCTATTCCAAGAAGACAACAGATCACATTGACCATTTGAGGCAGATCTTTGAGCATTGTCGGGAGTTCGGTATATCATTAAACCCCAAGAAATGTGTTTTCTCTGTTCATGAAGGGAAGCTTCTTGGGTATGTAGTATCTAGGAAAGGAATCACGGTGGATCCCAAAAGAGTGGCAGCAATCTTAGAGCTGCCTTTACCTCCGCATAAGAAAGGACTTCAAAGTTTCATTGGTCATATTAATTTTGTTAGGAGGTTTCTCCCTGATATAGCAGCCTTGTTAAAACCCCTTACAACTATGTTAAAAAAGAATGCAGAGTTTAGATGGGCCCAAGAAGCAAGGGACAATTTTCAACTGATCAAGGAGGCGTTAGCTTTAGCCCCAACATTAGTTAACCTAGATTTGAACAAGGATTTTACTTTATACGTGTTTGGTAGTTTTTTTGTAATTTCTGCAATCTTGGTACCAAAAAATGCAGAAGGGTTGGAGCAGCCCATTGCCTTTTTTAGCAAGGGTCTGGAAGACTATGAGCAAAAGTATACCTTCATAGAAAAACATGTGTTGGCTATTGTAAAAGGTTTAAATAAATTTAGACATTTATTGTCTCATAACAAAATTCATCTTCAAGTGGCACATTCCAGTGTGAAAGAATTTTTACTCAGCAAAGATCTAAATAAAAAATGGGCTAGATGGATCACAAGAGTTATGGAGTACGATGTGGATATTCAGGTCACTAAATTGGTGAGGAGAAAAGGTTTATGCCAGTAGCTGGCTAACGAAGACATTTCAACAGTAAAGGATGAACGAAATTCAGTTTTGGTCAATGTTGGGACAACAGATAATGAAGCTACTAGCCAGTTGTAGGAGATGTTCCATTTTTTAAGAGCTGGGGAATGTCCACCTAATATGAATAGAATGAAAAGGAGGTACTACCAACTTCAATCTATTCCTTTCATCTTGATTAATGATGTTTTATATAGAAAAGATCACAGTGGAGTACTGCTCAGTTGTGTTGATAACGATCAAGTGGATCAGATATTACATGAGTTCCATGACGAACCTTCTGGAGGTCACTATGCTGCAAGGACAACATCATATAATATTTTAAGAGCAGGCTATTATTGGCCTAACTTGTTTAAGAATGTACATACATATGTCCGAAGATGTTCCAAATGTGCCTTGTTTTCAGGAAAAGAAAGGCTTGCCACTTTGCCATTGCAACCAATTCAGACAGAGTAGTTGTTTATGAAGTGGGGAATTGACTTCATAGGGTTAATTAACCCACCCTCAAGTGCAGGCCATCAGTGGATTATCACAGCAACAGACTACTTTACACGATGGACAGAACCTTTACCTCTGAAGGAAGCTAATGAAACAACAGTGTTGAATTTTTATGAAGACAAGGTTTGCAGATTTAGAGTCCCAGATTCTATAATTTCTAACAATGCCCTGGCATTTGTTGGTTTGAAGGTTGCTGATTGGCCATTGAAGAATGGCATTTACTTGAACACAAGCTCCAACTATTATCCTCAGGGCAATGGACTTGCAGAGTCCACTAATAAAAATTTGATTAACATTATCAAAAGGGCGCTTCAAAGCAATTAGAGGGATTGGCATGCCAAGCTAAAGACTGCTCTTTGGGCAGACAAAATTACCCCTAAGAAGGTAATTGTGAACTCACCATACATGTTGGTGTACGGTAAAGAAGAAAAATGACCTATTTCTATTGAGTTGCCCGCTTTGGACATTGCCAGTCAGCTAGTCTTATTTGAACCGACTGACCCACTTGCCTTAAGATACACTCAGCTGATGGAGTTAGAAGAAACTAGAAACAAGGCTATGAAGAACATAGAACATCAGCAAATCTTGACTAAGAGAACATTTGATAAAAAAACTAGATCAAGAGATTTCATGGTGGGAGATCTCGTGCTGAAATGGGATGTTCTAAAAAGCAGGTCAGGCCATCACACCAAGTTTGACAACATGTGGATGGGTCCATTTATTATCAAAGGCTGTAAAGAACACAATGCTTACCGTCTGGCCACAACTGAAGGTGAAGTGCTTCCTATCCCAGTCAATGGGATACACCTCAAGCCTTGTTTTGAGGTTTGATAGGTTCCTCCATTGTACATATGAGGTTAGGTTTTATGTTTTCAATAAGTGCTTATGCGCTTTAGTTTAATTTTTTTCCATTTCCTAAGTGTTGTTTCAACACAGTAAATAATTTCATTTCATTTTCTCCTATTTTTGGGGTTTCGGGTAGCCTATTATAATCTATAAGTTACAGACATGTTTGAGCTATATACAAAGCTGATACTTATTTTTTCTGATTTTTCCTAATGACTCCATGCCCAATGGACAAGTTTTGGCTATTGGTTTCCATGTTTAGCAGGAAAACATCCAGCAAAGGTCACCAGAAATGTTACCTGATTTTTGCATAGGGCTCAATCAAGCAGGGCAATCTATTTTTCAGGTGTTCATGAAGGCCAAATGCGGACATTTGCATCAAGGGTTAGATCATACATCAGGTTCTATTTCGTGAGGAATTCTATTGGAAAGCCTCGCCTCAGTCAGGTTTGGCATAAAACTCATCAGAGAAGAAAGTTGACAAGACCCTCATGTTGTCTTGCCGACTAGCAGTGCGTTCTATTTGTTTGAATACACCGATCGTTGGGACATTCGGGTCGCCATGAGTTCTTTATGTATCTCTCTAGCTTGGGCATGTATTATCGACAGTAGCTCATAAGGTTGGTGTCAAGGAGATGTTTGTGTTCGCCATGAGGTCCTGCTGACCAATGAAGGGTCTCGGTGAAAGCGGGAATCATCGCTATGAGGTCTGGCCAAACTGAAGGGCCATGTGAGGTCTCGCTGAATCAAATTATGTCCCTCTCTGAATTGATAATTGTCATACTGCATGTTTGAAGCCATGCTAGAGAAGTGATTCATACCAGAGAAAGTTGCCTCCTTTTCGATATGCCCAAGTTGTGTAAATCGAACCAACATGCGAACCTTTATGTTTGGCATAATGTCTTGCTGATGGCATGGTAGTCTCGTCGAAACAAGGTGGCTTTTTGAAGTAAAGATCTCCCCGATGATGAAGGTCATGCCGAGGTTGTTCACAAAGTTGACATCGAGGAGAAGGGTACACATTCACTGGGAGGTCTTGGTGAAAAGAAATATCATTGCAAAGAAAGAAAGGGCCTCACTGTGATGTCCCGGTGACCGAGCAGAGTCTCCCCGAAATGAAAGGAGTTTGTCGAAGATGGTGGTCTCGGGGAGATGTCCTCCCGACTGATAGAGGTCTCAGCGAAAGTTGTGAGCTCGGTGTGAGGTCTCGTCGACCAAGCAATGTCTCCCCGAAATGAAGTGAGCTTTCGCTGAAACAAAGGGACCCTTGGTGAAAGGTCTTGCTGACCCAATGGTGTCTTGCCAAGGAGAGTTAGCATTGACATAGTGTTCTAAGCTTGGCGAGAAGTTTTGCAAATTTGTGGGTCTCATCGAAAGAAATGATTGGAGTTTGGGGAGATTGGAATGTGCTCGGTGTAAGGTCTCACCAACCTGATAGGGTCTTGCGGAGTGGATATGTGGAATCAATAATACTCCTAGCCGAGGGATTTCAGCTCACTATGACCTCCTACCAACTGATCATGGTCTTGCCGAAGGTTTATGCCTTCGGTGTGACATTAGTAAACTCTTGCCGATAGTGGTTCACAAGTTTGAGATCGGGGAAACTCCGAGTGGAAGTTTTGCACTTAGTAGGATGTCATGCCGACAAGCAATAGTCTTGCTGATGGTTTTAGGGATGTCGATATGACTTTTGCAGCCCGATATAGCTCTCACTGATGGTTGTACAACATGTCGATAGTTGCTAAGGTATAATCGTATCGGGGAGACACGGTAAGTGTCTCATCGACATGCGATTAAGCCTGAACGACCTTTGACCATTTGGTGATCCTATGTGGCAATTGTTTGACCAATCGGAGGAAGCTACAGGCGAGCCATGGCAGTTTGACCGGTGAGAGGAGGATCAACAGAATGTGAACTGACATGGATCTACTCTGAAGTCAAAAGCGATGGAGCATCTCGGTAGAGGAGGATCGAAGGTGGACAGAGAGACCATAAATTAATGTTGTGGTTGCAAAAAATCAAGGAGACCATTCCTGAGGGCGATCTGTCACCGACATGGACACGGGGATACAACATTAACTTCATTCAAAAGATCTAAGGGAAATTTATTTCTAGAGGCTGATATTTTGTAAACCCTAAAAAATAAAGGGGCGACATTTTTGGTTCTCGTATATATGGCATTTTTCCTTTTTTGTAGATAGTTCTTACCTAGTGCTTTTCTACTTTTGTAACTTGTGGATTTCTTTACAGAAGAGAGGCTTTGTTTTGTAACTCATGATAGGAATGTATATCAGTGTTTCACCATTGAAATCAATGAGTATCAATGCTTTACCTTTTCAATCTCTCTATTAAATTGTGTGCATTTGTATAATTGATGAAACTGGTTGTGAAATTTTGTGATTCCTCATGGCTAATGTCTTATTTCAGCACCTTTCTATAGAACAATATGTATTTATGCAGGTTGTGAGATGTGTTATAATGCAGTATTCCCTAGTTGTGAAGTTGTTTATTTCTTCTAGGAGTGTAGCCATATGAACCTTTTCATGAAATGTTTATGCAAAAAAAATATGTGATTGAGTTGTGTATGATAAAGCTTTTGTCATTGATTGAAATTGTGTGTGTAAACTGTGTTATATGTCTTCTTATTAAATTTGGTGTATCACCATCAGATTTAAGTTTTATTTTTATGCATTCCTTTCTCCCTTTTCCTCACAAGATAAGTAGTTTAGGTGATATTGCCACCATAGAAAGCCGCCCTTCTCTAGATTTTGACCTCTGTTTACAAGAAACCCACATCTTTAGAGGTCTTCCCATGTTACACTGAGGTGTTGAACATCAGGTTCAACAGGGTGCAATTTCAGGTGATAATAGTCCCGGTCAACATTCTAGTCAAAATTTTTAGGATTCTAGAATCTCCCAACATCAAACTTCTAATTCTAGGTGCATCTCCTTCATTTTGTTCTATTATTTTAGTATTTAGCTACATTCTTAGGCATTTATACATATCACATTGTGTTTTCCAACACTTCACATTTTCATAGTTTTGCATCATTAGATCATTTAAATTTCATATTAGAGCATTAGGACATCTTAATTAGGCATAATACATCTCAATAACATTAGTATTGAGTGTAAACCCTTGCATTTTGGAACCCCTTTCAATCCCCTTTCTCCTTTTAAGTGAAAAACCCTAGGAGGAGCAAAGCATTGTGAGGGGTAAACCAAAATCGAAGTTTACATTTTGGTGAACCTGCCTCTTTTGAGAATTATTCCTTTTTGATTTTCAAGAGCATACTTTGTTTCACTTGCATTGCATCTTGCATTGGTTAAAGTGCATCCTAGAGTTTTCAATTGCATTAGTGTAAAGTTCATATTAGCTTGCACTCTTGCATCATTTTTTGCATTGAAAAACACAAAAACTCTACATTTACATATTTTAGTTCCATTTGTGCATCTGAAAGACATAGAATTGCATTTTTTTTTTTGAAAAAACACAAAAAAATCATTAGTAGGACTAAATCCCCACCTTGGGAGACTTAGTCCTTTTGCATATTTTTCACTTCATTTTCTAGTAATTTATGGGTATTTTTTGTACTTATGTTTTTTGGTATTGCATCTCTATTTCAGTTTACAAAATTATTGCTTTTTGCATTTTATTTACCCTAGATTGCATTGCATTTGCATTCACCCTATCTCTTGTGGTACTTGTATGAGTGTTTGGTGCCCCATTGATAATACTTTAGTGAGACAAAGTTATAGACTCATGGCTTCCCACAATAACACTTTCATAGCAGACCTTAGGATCTCAAGAGCTCCTACTCCTAGTATGGAAAATGGTGATGTTACCTATTTTTCACTACCAGCTCAAACAGGTGGAGCTGAATCGAATTCATCATTATAGGTACAAAAATTTTCAAGTCTTGCTGATTAAAGTATTCATTGATCATCATAGAGATCAATTTACATCTAAATCATAGTTTTATTGTGCAAGCATTTGAAATAGAAAATTGAGAATTTTCATAATAATGCTTTTTATTCATTTTGTAAAAACACTGAATCTCGCACAAGCCACAAGAGTAATTGAGTTTGATTATGACAATCAAATGATGAATACAAAATTCAAAGACAAACTACACTACTAAACATAACATAAGCGTAAAGAAGAGGAGCAATTCATCATTGCCTGTAATGATGAATCACTTTCTTTGGTGTCTTCAGTCGTCGTGTCTCCAAGCTGTTGCTACCTCATTTCCTCACTCCATGAATCTACAAGATTGTAAAGGAAATGGTGTTAGAGTTATACTCTAAGAAATGATGAATTACATTATGCCTTATGCCTACACTACCAACAGGAATGTAATTTGCATTAAATCAAGCATTCACCAGATGAAAGGCTGACAATCAAGAAAAAACATAACTCAATGGAAGCTTTCAGCTTCGATTATTTTGACTAACTTGTTTGTTTCAATGTGCAGGAATAGGTTCATCATGTTCGTTATTATCTTATCATATACGTGGAGTAAAATGGGATCCCACAAGGGTAGAGCCTGACATATCATAAAGATGACACCTCTCATTCACATTATTACATGAGAGTCATCAAGTGTTACAGTTATCAAATAGGACTGTTGTAGAGCAATATTAAACAATAAAAGCAATTTAATTCAGCTGGTGAAGACAATTTAAGCAATTATCTTTTGCTCATCATTCAAGGAACAATTAAAGAAATATATTAAGAGAGCATTGATTACATATCCTTTGTTTTGGCTCTGCCTTTTAGTCATGTTTACATTTTGATGAGGCATTGAGCCCTTATGTTGAAGGGAGAACAAGACAATAAGCAATTAAATTGTTTCTTTCAATATCAGAGCAACATAGTCCATTCAGACATTCAAGAGACACAACAAAATAATCCATAACAACAAAATCATCATAAAGGAAGATGTTCATTATTTGCTCTTATTTCAAAAAGGAGTTAACAAGGTCATAGAAACATGACTTGAAGTTTCAGAATGTATGCTCAAAGCAAGATACCAAAGTGTTCTTATACTGTATGGAATCAGTAAATTTTGTGCTACAGGTGTGTATTATAAGCAGCAGCAAAAGATTAATGAAAAATGAATGGAGGAGCTAGATCTGGCGAGAGTAAGAACGCTGGTACAAAAATGGTAAAAGTAAAATGTTTTGAATTGTCAAAATCTCAAAGGACAATCATTAATTTTCAGTGCTAAGTAACAAATGCTTATTTCTGAAAAAACATGACATTGACAGTCATTAGTGGAGCATCAATTAAATTCTTTGAACAAACAACAATACAGAATGACAGTACCATGAGAGGCAACCATGCACGTGCATATAAGATTTTCAAAGGTTATATATGAAAACTGAATCAAATGATTCATTGCAAATTATTATCCAAGCATAGGGAACTAGTTATGAAAACAACAGAAAAATAAAAGTCATTCCCCTTTCTTCATTGATCTCAAAGAGGTTTCAAGACAGCAGAATGATTAAATAATCATTGTTAATATAATGAAGAGGATATATCAAACAAGAATGGTGGGTATTCACTACAGTGCTTAGATCGATATAAGCTACAGCTACAGGACTGTCATGTTGACAGTAATAGTCATGATTTCTTGCTATCACATTGGACCCATCAAAGGGTTTGCTTTGAAACACAGAATGCAATGAGTTGCCAACACAGTAGATGGAGATTGTATAAATCACAGCCAGTAACAACAAATAATGCATATAGAAAACGAGTTACAGAAATGAGCTTGAGGCCTACAGTAAGGACAAAGGAGGTCGGCGGCCTGTACATGACGAATATACAATAAAGTGCAAACCCAAATCAAAGACAAGCCATTTGACGCAATGATGGCGATTTATATACATAACTCTTTAAAACGTTGAAGAGAAATTAAAAAAAATTGTGTTTAAATGCCATTTATCATGAGATCTCATATATTTAGAAAAAAACTTGCAGACAATGAAGATAGAGTTTTGGGATTTTTTTCATACAAAGAAATAAATTACTCAGAAGCTCTAATATAAGCCGCAGCCTCAATATACATAATTTTAAAGAAGAAAAATCTGGAAATATCTGCTAATGGCGGCCATTTAAATGAATGAAGTTTTTAGCCATTGAAATAAAGGCGGAGATAAAACTTACCATCATGTCCATGGCTGAGTTCTTTGTGAGCTTTAAAATCTATAGGTCAAGCCTTGCTTTATATATAAACCCAACTCTCATGGCGGCTAGAGCCAACAAAGTGTAGAGATCGAAATGGACAAAGAAATGACAAGGAATATATCAGATATTATGCACAGTCGTGGCTTTAAAGCCTCATAAAATGTTGTATAATGGAGTCAATGTACCTCAAGTTGGTAAATAAAAATGAACTTACCATATGAAAATCAGCAAGTTTTAGCTTAGAAACGTCCAAAAGGTGCAGATTCTAGCCATTTCATGGTGGAATTTCGAGTTCAAACCCTACTCAGCAGTGGCGGCCAGCTTCTTCAGGAAGTTTCATCAAAGTTAAAAGAGGGATAATGATTTAGGGTTCGATGTTTGCTTTTGTTCATTCGCCCTAAACTATTTTTATTAATGATTTTTAATAATCATTATGTTCTTTATTGTCCCCGTGGCCATGGCTTTTAAGTCAATGAGCCTAGCAAAAGTGGTCGGCCTTATCAATATGAAGCTTTGTGCTAAAGTATTATGGCTGGTTATTAAATTATTGACAAATATATGCCAAAAGTGGTTGGCCTTTCTCATAATCATTTAGAGCTGCCAAATATATGCTATAGTGTTTATTTAAATAATGCATGGTGGTCGCCAATGATGTATAGTGCATGAAGCTGTAGATAGAGAATATGCCTTCAAGTTTAGCTTTATTCTTCATATTTATTTGCATTAAATAATGTTAATGAATTAATTAAATGATACATTATAAATCATTTAATTAATTCATCATCTAAAATGCAAATAGAGAACATTATGTGAGTCTTAAGTTCAACTATAGACTCAACTGAAGATTTGTCATGCGAAATGGACTTTTACTTATCATGGGCGAATTGATTAAAGCAAGGCAGTTTTGCATGCTTTAGCTCACCTTTTCAGGGATTTCCAGTTTAGTCTGAATTGCAGATCACTTGCATGCTTTATGACTGCAAGTTTGAGACTGAGTTCACTCATTTTTGCATGAGTTTGAACCTTATTTTCAAGGATTTTTGCTTCTACTCGGATTTCACCTTGGAATTTTGATTTTCTCACTGAAATTGATTTTCAATTACTTATTCATGCACTTTGAAGTGCATTCTCATTGTATATATTGAAAAAGTTTATCTTTTCATTGTTATTAAGCCTTTGCCTTATGTGAAGTGAATGGTCATGTAACTCAGCTTTCAAATTAATACAACAATGTTTTTACAGGTTTAATTGTATATTTTTGCAAAAGATTCCTTCAAAATGCAGTGAAATCAAAGTCTGCCTTGTCATTTGGTTGTTTTTATGAATGATTTGATGAAGTTTTATTGTGTAAATATCAGAACCTTTAAAATATTTGTCTCATTTATATTTACATGCATTCGAATAGTTAAAATCACAGGTCTAAGTTTGTGTAAATGAATAATTTTCTTCTTTGCTGTGAAAACCCTGTTTTCCTTCAAAGGTGATTTATTCAAACCTTCCTTAGAATCAATTTTTGTGGTGAAACTGTCAAAATTAACTTGTGTGGATAGTTTTCTGAAGTTTATTGTGAATCAAATTGCAGATCTTTATCAATTAGGTGCATCACCTTCAATTTACAGTTTTCTTGCATTTAGCAATAGTATAGTTCTTCTATCCTTTTTCCCAATAGGTTACCAATTATTAATTTGAGAATCATATAGGAAGCCGGCCTAGAATCCAGAGGTTCAATCTCATTATAGGTCACCCACAACCTAAGTTTGATCCAATGTTTCAACAGATTGCTGAATTTAGTTATTCAAGCATTCGGGTGCAATCTGTTTGACAACAGGTGCATTACGCATGGACAATACCACTTCTATTCCTTCACCTTTCCATCCAAATAATGTTGACACACAAAAAAATTCCATACCGCAAGATAAATTCATTAGTATTCATGAGGATTTTGCACACTTACAACAAGACTTGTCTCTTGAAAACATTTCTACCATTGCCATACAAGCCATAGAAAACATTCATCGATTGATTGAAAGTGATGATGGCTTACAAGTTATGTTGAGATATATGTTGTCAATCAGATTGCACCCAAACACTGGAATAACTAAACTTAGCAATATGTTGAAACATTGGATCAAACTCAGGTTTTGGGTGACCTATAACGAGATTCAACCTCCGGATTCTAGGTCGGCTTCCTATATGATTCTCAAATTAATTAACTAGTAAATTGTTGGAAAAATGATAGAGGTATTGAAAGTAATGCTTAAACTGTAATGAAACCTATTGATGCACCTGATTGGAAATCTAATTGCAACCTAACTCACAAATAATCACTCAGCACCTTAATTCGCACAACCTGATTTGATAGCTCAGTCACC
>VDFB02271358.1:228692452-228749000 GCA_007258455.2 Sequoia sempervirens
CTCATGCAAAAATAAGTGAACTCAGTCTCGAACTCGCAGTCATAAAGCATGCAACTGGTCTATAACTCAAACTGAACCTAGAATGCATGAAAATAGCACTAAAAGAGATCTAAAGTCAAAAAATATCTCCACAATATGCTCTCACGAGCAAAAGAGAAAATGCATGCAACAAGACCTCATAACTGATGATAACTGAATCCAATGTGCTACAAACTCCAACTTATGTCACGCATGATCAAAATATCTTTAAAACTGATGTGAAACTAAAAGAAAACTCCACCATCTGTTGCATTTTGCATGATTTGATCTTTGCTTCACTTTACTTGTATTCATCGCATGTTTTGATAAAAAAGACTATGTGATTAAATATTAAAGATAATCCAAATGATTATTTTAATATTTAATATATAGTGACTCTTCCTTTTACATTACATGCATAGAATTTTTAAATATTAAGGTAATTCACCTTTAATATTTAATTAATATAGTTGATTTTTGTCAAAATCATGCAAGAAAATATAAGTAAAGTGCATAAGACATAAATCTCAACTTTACCCATAAAATCATGGCTCCTCTAGGATGATTAAGTTTATTGACTTGAAAGTCATAAACCATAGGCACTAATAATTCACAATGACTTTCACAAAAATAAAGGTCAAAATATTAATGATGTGAATCAAAATATAGTAAAAGCTCAGGGAACCCTAATTATCACTCATTCTTTACAACGCATTATTTGGAAACCCTTTGTTGGGCCGCCATGATCTGCTGGTATTGAAGGTCTAAGGACTGTTTTGGAGCTTGACTCACAATATTTTGCTATTTCTGAGTCACTTTTAGATGGCTGGAAGTGAAGAACTGATGTAGGCTCTAGTTATTTGAATATCTTGCTTCATTTCAGTCAATAATATGCTCAATTTGAGCTCAAAAACTACAAAATGATTGATTGTTTTTTGTTTCCTCCATGCATCCCATATTTCTAAAACTTCTTTATTTATGAGAGCTCTCTGTATTTCCTTGAATCTTCTTTATTATTGATTCTTCTGTTGCAAGAAGAAAATGAGCTCAGTATACGCCACAAGAATAAAAAAAAAAATAGAAAACTCCATGTATTTGTTGTCAAAAACCTCCATACACCAAACTCATGGCCGCGGCCAAGAAGATTGTCCTGGGTATTTGATTTTATTTCCTTTTGCAGGTTCGTGGTCTTGTTTTGTAGTTACATTCTTCCTTTCATTGGGAACCAAAGGCAAAACCCTGAGTTGCGCACCAAGAGAATTCACAAATTGTACATACCCATGAATATCTCCAGATTTTTGTTCACAACCTCTCTGTACATATACATTTATAGCTCGAAAAACTTTATCATACTCTGTATCTGGCTTTCACAAAACTCTTTGGCCATGCTTACTTTGTCTTCATATGGGTATTCATGATCTTTGTATCTTCTTGGCCGCCATGCTAAAATTCTCACATGGGTAACTTTTAAATTTGTATTTTCTTCACCACAAACACATTTTTGAGCAAAAATATTGGTATAAAAGCTGAAAACAGTTGCAAATTCATATGATGTTGCTTGAAACCCTTTCTGATATATTGAAACCGTTGCTTGATATGAAACTCTCATTACCATTAATACAATAGTTCACTTAAAAGTTTATGAAACTCTTATTGGTTTATGAAACTCTCATTACTTGAGTTGTTCTTGCAATGTTTACCTATTGCTTTTGTCACAGATTTCAAAAGATCTAATATAATTTTTAACTCTCAAATAGACTGTCTTGTTTGATGCTTTCGGTATGCATTCTCTAATGTAAAGCAAGAGCAATATTCTATAATATGACTGCATTATTCCTTGATCACTGTCATAGTGTATTGTATCTTATTGATCTTTTTTACTACAGTTAGCATTTGAGACTACCATGGTCGCCTCAATTACATCTTTTATTATGTAGAGATATGCTCAATTTGTATTCAATATGAACAAAAATGAAGTATAACATGTATAGCATGTAAGACATTATCACTGTGCAAACTCCACTGTTGTTTTGTCTAATTTTTATGTAGATTTTTGCCTATATTTCAATGAAAATCATAGAATGTACACAAATTATTTCCTTCTTTTGGGCATCAATATCATTGATGATAAAGATAAACATGCACTGTCTTTCTGTCATATTAATTGCCTTTCAGCTTATACATTCATGCTTGTAAATCTGTTGTTGCTTTTCCCATAAATGAACACTTTTAAATGCTTATGTGCTTTGGAGTTGTAGGAAACAACTTGATTGCTGAATACTCTACTTTTACTTGACACTATGCAATGCTGTCCCAAACTTTGCTGCTGTTTCACTCTATTTTCAAACTTCCATTTGGATTTTCTTACTGTCAAGGATGCTTTTCCATTCCTTTATGACTTTCATAAACTTCTGTAACCATTTTCCGTCACCATGAACATTGTAGCAGCAGTCTCAAACACTTTTTCAGTTCTGTAGCAACAGTATTAATATATGATTGTTCATTAATATGAAGCCCTCATTATGATGTTAAGTCTTCTATAGACTGCGCCTGTACTTTGGAGTTGTAAGAAATGATTGAATTATTGAATGCTCTGTTATCCTTTAGTATAAAGGGAGCTCAATGCCCCATTAAAATGTAAAACATGAATGGAAGACAAAGCTGAAACTGAACAATGACAAATACAATTAATGCTCTCTTAACATGCTTCTTTGTTTATAATGAGCAAAAGATAACTGCTCAATCTGTTTATCATGTTGAATTAGACTACTTTCATTATTTGATATTGCTTTACAACAGTCCTGTTTAATGACTATAATACTTGATGACTCTCATTTAATAATGTGAATGAGAGATGTCCTTATGATATGTCGGGCTCTACCCTTGTGGGAGCCCGTTTTGCTCCACATATTTGATGAAAATAATCATGAACATGATGAACCTGTTCCTACACATTGAAACAAACATGTTAGAAAAATAAAAGAAGCTGAAAGCTTCCATTGAGTTATGTTTTCTTTTGAACAGTGAAATCATCTGATGGATGCCTGATCAAAAGTATATTATATTTCTGTTGGCAGCGTAGGCATATGATAGGATTTGATTCGCATTGCTCTAACCACACTTCTATCAATCTTGCAGGTGCATCAGAGCTTAGAGCTGTAACTGGAGTCACAACTGAAGACCTCAACTTGTCAATGATTCGTCATTCCAGGCAATGAAAATTCACTTTCTACCCTATGCCTTCTTTATTCTCAGTTGTATAGTGTACTTTCTTTTCTTGTATCTATCATTTGATTGTTTAAATCAAATTTAGTTACTCCCGCAGCTTGTGCGGGACTTCAACCTTTCCAATATGAATAAAAACAACACTCTTTTATGCAAATTTATGAGTTCTTCTATTACAAACATTTGCATAATCAAAATTTGAAATTCAATGAATACTTTTTAGTAGAAATTTTGCACCTTTTGTGATAAATGCAATTCAGCTCCATCTATTTTGAGTTGTAGCTAAAAATAGGTAACAGTTATAAATAAGTGTTATTGCACACTACATTAGGGAAATGAATGAATCTATTTATCCTATTTCCTCCAAGTGTATTTTGCATATGTATCTTTATTTTTATTTTTCTTGACGTCTTCTCCCCTAGATTGTTTTTATGGCTTATAGTGACTTCATGATCAATGGAATAGTTAGGCTACTAGATCCATGATTAACTTACGAAATCATTTGACTCATTATTTATTACTAACATCCTAAATGGGTCCCCTAAGTGTCTAAGGAGAAAATTCTATAAAAGCATAAGTTTGGAACCATTTCTAGTATTCCCACTAGTATTTTTATCTTTTGTCAAAGTTTTATGTTTTTGTGATTTCCTATCCCTTCACTGCATCTCTTCCAAAGTCTAACATCCTAAAATTACCTTAAGTATTTTTAAAATTTCCTATAAGTATTTTAAAGTTTTAGAGATCCCTAATATCCCAAAACCCTAACAACAAAAAAGAAATAAAAGTTGCTAATTTTGTGAATATGTGATTAAGAGAGAAGGAAAAGTAAAACTTTTAAAGTTCATAAGTTAGTTTAAAAGTTGAAAAAAGATAAAGAAATGGTTAAGGTTCACCATATTGGTAAGTTTGATAGTTTGTAAACTTACTTATATGTCAATATGCCAATTGAGGTAGTCGAGAGCTATTTGCTCCTTAAGACCTTATTGTCTTGAGAGTAACAAATCCCCTCATCTACACCACCAAGTAAGAAGTTTGTGAGCATAACTCACAAAATGGAGTTGAGTAGTAGGACTACCCTTTTGGTTGTAGACAACTTGCAACATACTACAATGGTGAGATAGGTCCCTTCAATATCTATATATTTTTTCTTTTCTTCCAACATTTAGCAAGAACAAATCCTTTCTTCCTCTGCCAATTTTTTTTTGCATTTTTCTCTTCACTTGTGGGCCATTTTCCACTATGTTCTAACCTCCTCTTCCAAGGTATTATCCTTATTTCCTCTCCTCTTGTGGGCTTCAACCCACCACAAACCATCCACCTCCTCTCAGTTCTTTCATTCTCTACTTCTCTTGTCGGATTTTTCCCACCATAAACCAACCATCCCCACCAAGTTCCACTCTCATCTTCCTCTTTCATGAGCACTATCCCACCACAACTCGTCCTCCACCACTAACAATATTTTTCTTCCTTTCCTACTTATATGGGATTAAACCCACTTTTATCTATTCGCCTCCACTAAAAGTCCTCTATTTACTTATTTCTCACCAAATTATACCTAAAAACATATTATCATTACAAGAATTATGGAAATCAAAAGTTTCCATCTGATCATCATATACTTCTTCCTCTTCAAACTCTCCTTCCTCATCATCTCCTATATTTTCTTCTCTCACACTTAGTTGCATTATATCCATTGTCCTCCAAAGTACCAAACTATAATGCAAAAACACTTTGCTTTTTCTCAACAATATTACCATCTTCATTACATATTTTCTTATCCATTATTTATTTCATCTCTCCTACACCATGTAATTTGACATCAAATTCATCTTTATAAAATTTTGAAAAATAACTCATTACCTTTATAACCTCTTTCTCTTGTGTTGTTGCTGCTACAACTCCTTATACACATGCAACCTCCTCATTCTCATTTTCTATGCCTTCAAAAAGTCATGAGTCAATTTCAACCTCTTCATCTTCATTATTTCCTCCTTTTATCCTCTAGCATGGGGATCTCTCCTTCAATTCCATCTACGTGACACTTTGTTGCTTCTCCCAATGATATACTTATTCCTCTCATCCATTCCCTCAACATGAGGTTATCCTCATCCTCTTCATTAGTTTCTCCATCAAACAAGGGGCCCTCAGATATTACCCCTCCCACTTCTTTATCTATTACTTTTAACCTTCATTCCTCAAATATTCTTCCCATTTATTGCATCTCCTCTTTCAACAAGAGATTATCTTCATCTTCCTCCATTTCCTTATCAAAGTTAGGACTCTCAAATTCCATTTTTTGAACTCCATCTTATTTATCCTCTACTTCTTCATTTCTTGAGAATAAAACATCATTAGATAAAATACAATATTCATCGCCATCAATCCTATTTTCTCCCTCTTCTACTTCAACTTGTGGTGTATTATCACCTTCTTTACTACCTCCATCTTCACTCTTCAAAAATAATTAATCTATGGTCCACATTGACCATTCTCTCTTCCCTTTTTTCTTCTTTTTTTCTCTCATTTCCTTTATTATCTTGTATTTTTTCATCTATAATTGTGTGGGATGCTCCCACATGTTTCTCTTATCAAAGGATTGCAACACTATTTTTCTTCATTTCTCTTTTTGATGTCCTCTTTCAATAGGATTTTATTCTTCCCAAATATCTCTATTTCATGAGAGATACTCAATTCTTATCCCTCTTTAGAATAGAAATCTATCCTCTCTCCATACCTTTAAACATCATTCCTTGTATCTATATAATGTCGTAGATTTGAACCTAGGGGAATTCCACATTTTAGCACTTTGCCTACCATTTATGACACCTAAACATATTAATGGCAAAAATACCATGGGTCAGAATTTCAAAATTCTAGCTCCATGTGGACCAATGGTGAAGCAACAACAACCCAATGACACATTTCCTGAAAACTTATGCTTTGGCCGCCTATGTGGCATATAGACGTATTCACGGTGTGCTAGCGTCTTGGCAGTTTTCTGAGTTTGAAATGAGGAATCTCGAAAATCCTAACTCTTGACACGTGTCCCAGCAGTCAAGTTTTTGGGTGTAATGGTTCTTTTCTGCCCTTGCATGCAAAAAAACCCCTCATTTTCTCTCATTTTAGGGGTTCATTCATTCAATCAAGCTTCTCTCTTCAACTTCACTCTTGAATCTCTTTCACTCTTGATAGTAATACTTCTACAAGTGAAGCCCTACTAGACTGAGGTCCCTCCAATAGCCAAAGCTCTCTAGCAAGCATTCAATGGTGCATCTATGCGTTCAAGAGGGGGTTGAGGCCCATTGATAATGCTTTCTCACTCTTTTCTATTTGTGAATAGATTAGATCTATTTTTTCATTTACTACTTGGCGGTGTGAGTTCTCCTCCTGAAGTGGGGTTTTCTTTCACCACTCCCTTTGTTTATTTCGGTTACACTCTCTTTCTATCTGGTTGTCCCTAGAGGTGTGAACACCAAAGTGGGGGTCTAACTGCAGCAGACCCCTATACAACCCCAACATTTTCCCTCGTTCGCCTTGTGGGTAGGTTGTCAAAGTGGAGCTTGGAGCGAAGACTTAGACATCCAGTTGTTAGTAAGTTTTCCCCAAGTTCTCCTTGTTGTTTCTGTTGTCAATTCAGATTGCACCCGTATGCTTGAGTAATTAATTCAGCAATCTATTTAAACATTGGAACTAATTCCAGGTTGTGGGTATCCTATAAGGAATTAGACCTCTAGATTCTAGGCTGGTTCCTATTTAATTTTCTGGTTAATAATTGTGCGATTTGCTGGAAAAGGGAGAAATACTAAGTTTAATATTTGAACTATGAAATTCTAACTATGGTGATGCACCGAAGAATTCAATATGCAGACTTAACTCACAAAACAATTACTCACTATTTTCATTCGCACAACTAGATCTGGAAGCTTAAACACTTGAATATTTTAAACAAAGGCTTTTTAAAAGAAACAATCATAGAAGGAAAATATGATTCCCACAACTAGACTGTTCAATTATTGATCAGCACAATGTTTAACCAATGGACTTAAACTTGGATGCATACAAAATTCATTAAGGAGACAAAAATATTTCAAGGTTTCATAAATTGCAAACACAATAATCACTTCGATCAATCGCACATGACAAAGATGCTTGAAACTTGAAGGCGAATTCTAAAATACTGAAACTTTAAGGAATTCTCTGCAATTACACACTTTGAACCTATAAAAAACACTGCTATATTAATCTATAAATAAATGTTGAGTTACAAGATGATCGTCTTTGCTGAAGGCAAAGGCAGAAAACAAGAACTAGAAATGAAAAACAGTTAAGTTTTTCAATATATACAAAAACCTTTCCAAAAGGCATGCAGAACGAACTGAAAGTCCAACCCTAAGAAAGGGTGATAATTCCAAAGCCAAATCCGAGCAGAAGAAAATATCACTGAAAAGGAGGCCCAAAACCATGCAAAAATAAGTCCAATCAAGCTCAAACTCACTGCCAAGTCATAACTGATACATGCACTATTCCAACTGAACTGCAACTCCCTGAAAAAGTGGCTTAAAGTATGCAAAACTGCCTCGTTTTTACCAATTTCACCCATGGGAACTGAAACTCCAACTCTATTATCATGTGCATGATAAAAATATCTCTCACTTCAGTTAACTTTGCTTATTATAATATCTTTTATTTGCATTTGTGACTAAATTAATTAAATGATCTATAATTTAATCATTTAATAAATTTAGCTATTATTGATCAATGCACATAACAGATATTAAAGTAATAAACAAAACTTAACTGGAAAACTCAAAATCATACATACATACTTGGCATATTTTTCTAAATATTTCCACATTTAATTGATAGAAGTGGCTGACCACACTCACTCAATTATATTGACCATACCATTAGCCCATTTTTTGGGAATATTCGACAAAGCTGCTCTCACATAATAATTCAAAATTATTATTCAAAGGCAATAATCAACTTTCAATGTTGAATTTAGGGCAAATGAGCAAAAAGAGCTAACAAAACCTAAACTCGTTATCATTTCTCTGCATTAGACTTAGAGGAGTTTGAAGAAAATAGCCCCCGCCACCCAAACCCTAGCCGCACTTGCTGATATTTCTGGTTTTTCCACCATTAAAGAGCTCGAATCTGGTCTTTCCTTGGCCGCCATTGTCATCTTGAAGCCATGAACTTGATGTTTCTGTGTATTTTCTGTCATGAAGAAGTTCAAATCTGATTTATTTTGGGCGAATCTGCAGTATGACGTTTTTTATGAAAAATGTGGAAGTATTTTGGGGCGCGATTTCTGTTCCTAGATGATGCTCTACCATTTATTTGTGGTTTTGCTTCGAATCTGGGCATGAAATCACGTTTTTCTGGCTGCCATGAAATCTCAAAGCCACGAACTACTATAGAGACCTTTCAAATTCGAAAATGTGAAGATTTCAAGAGGTATTTTTAGATAAAAGTCTATTTTTCCTTCTTTTGTACGAATCTGGGCAATGAATCTATATTTTTTTGAAGCTGCCATGCAAGTTCTTTGAAGTATTTTTTAGAAATAAAAAACATGCTTGCTTTAAAAATGAATTTGGTCTATTTCCTTCATTTTTCTGCAAAAACTTCACTCTTTAAGCTGCACCATGATGCTTTCTTTCAATTTTTTCAAAGAATATAGCACTTGTGAACTCATAATAGAAAAATGCTTTGATTTTCTGTGAAAAACAGTCACCTTTTTGCTTAAAATCTGAAGCTGGGCACTTTCTTTCTTTGAATCTGATTTTCTGTAGACATACAGCCACATTTTCTCTTGATATGAAGCTTCAAATATTTATGATAGCAAAGAAAATGTATTTCCCAGTTCAAAATCTCATCTGGGTATATGCAAAAAAAACTCCTCCAGGCCGTCATGAATGATATTAGATCTGGGTATTTTTGACTCATCATATTTCCTATTTTAAAAAAAAAAAAACAAAACCTTCATGGTTGTAGTTGTGTTTGTATGGCAAGGCACGCCTAAACAATTCCTTTTGATGAGCCTCAAGACAATAATAAAGAAAATGTATGTACATTGTTTCCTTGATACTGACTGTAGATGAAAAAGATTTAACTTTTCTTTCCTTGTAGAACATACTTCCTTACACACTGGAAGCCTGTAGAACTTGTTTCATCAGAAAAATCAAATACAACACTGTTTAAAAGAGACAGATTCTCAACATTTCGTAACTGATAAGAATACTGAAAATGCGCAAGACTGTCTTGATACTGAGCCATTCTTTTATTGTTAATGATTTCTCACTTTAGGAATTTGATTAAAAGAGAAAATGCCTTTCTCTTTTTTGTTGTTTCATATTTGATTAAAAGAGAAAACCGATCTGAATGCTCAATGAATCTTATTGATCACATAGAAATTTAAATACAATGATGACTCATGATGAAAGCTAGTTCTAATACCCTCTCATTTGCATACTTCGTTGCTGCTCTACCAGTTCAAACTTCTCACTGTCCTTCAAAGTTACTGTATTTGTAATCATTATCACATATTTTCTAGCAATCTGTACTACGCACTGTGATAAACTATGATGCTTTGCTCTTTCTATGTGTACCATCGAATGTGTTTTCACCATCACACTCAGCAAATTAATAGGTGTTGTACTTTTCTGTTGTTCTCTCATCTTTGATTCAAACAAAAGTTTCAAGGTATCATGCATTTTCTAGGATAACACTCCTTTTACTTATGAATCTAATACTTTCATTTACCCAGCTTAATGTATGAATAAGCTTACTGTCTCCTTCCACTCATTGTTCTTTGCTAAACATGGAAATTCTTCTCATAATGCTGAAGTTAAACTATTATCTTGAATCTTTTGTAAACTGTGCATGCACTTGATGGTGGGTAAAAAACAAAACAAAATGTTGAATGCTCTGTTTATCCTGTAATGAAAAGGAGCTCAATGTCTTATCACAATGTGAATGTGAATGAGAGACAGAGCTAAAATGAGAGTTGATAAATGTAATCAATACTCAACTGCCATGCTACTTTACTGTTCCTTTGATTTGTGAGCAAAAGATAATTACTCAATCAGTTCCATCATGCTGATTTAGACTATTTTTATCATTTGATATTCAGTAATCCTTTCTTGCTCTATAATTGAAAACCTGATATGCCGGGCTCAATCCTTGTGGGAGCCCATTTTACTCCACATATCTGATGAAATGAACTCAAATATGATAAACCTATTCCTGCATATTGAAACAAACATGTCAGCAAAATATAAGAAGCTGAAAGCTTCCATTGAATTATGTCTTTCTGCTTGATTTTTTTCAATTATCTGATGAATGCTTGGTTTAACGCAAATTACATTTCTATCTGTAGCATAGGCGTAAGGTAGAAAGTAATTCACCATTGCTTAAAGGATAACTCTAATACCATTTCCTTAACGATTTTGCAGGTACATGGAGTGATGAAGCGAGGCTGCAACTGCTTGGAGGCACGACGGCTAGAAGCACCAACGACGTGATTCATCATTACAGGCAATGATGAATTGCTTCTCTTTTTTACGTTTATGTTATTTTCAGCAGTGTAGTTTGTCCATTTAGATTTAGTATTCATCTCTTAATTGTCAGAAACAAACTTAGTTACTCTCGCGGCTTGTGCGAGATTCAGCATTTCACAAAATGAATAAAAATATCATTATGCAAATTTCTCTTAATTTTCTATTTTGAACATTTGCACAATAAGCTTAAGTCACATTTGTAAGATGATCTCAATTATGATCAATGAACACTTTATCAGCAAAATTTGAAGATTTCCTGTACCTATAATAGCTGAACTTCATTCAGCTCTACGTATTGAGCGTAGAGTGAAAAATAGGTAACAGGGGCTACCGACCCCGAACCCCCACCCAAGGCTCGTCCCGACCCCGAACCCCGACAAGGATACATGCCGGGGTGTACAATATACCATGGGCTATATAGTATAGCATGATTTGTCACCACATACCAACATATATGACTAACACCTCAGTCATATCTACTGTGGTCCTTTCCTCCTCTTCCTCTACACCTCTTGCCTCATCTATGGGGAGCTCACATCCCCTGACGAAGCAGGAGGTGGGGGTAGTTCCTCCTGTAATAAGGAACACAAGAGGAGCCCACATTCTTCACAGGGTGGTCCCACACTGACTTGTTTTGTCCTAGTGATGGAACCTATCTCGACTTCCCCTAAGTTTGTCACCACTCCTAAGTTGTTTGGCGAACCTAGTGGTGAATCTCAAGCGCAGCCTGCCTCGTCCATTGAAGTTAAACATGGCACTCATATAGCATGTATGTTTAACTTTGTGGATGAAGTTTCGGCCTTGTCAGTGATCTTTACAAAATCGCTGACCCTAGCTCCACAAAAGATTGATGGAGAGGACATTGTGGGGCCCTCTTCCTTAGCCCTTATTGTGGGAGGGCCAGATGCTCCTCCTCTTAACATCCCACCACTGCAAGCTCGTCCTCCTTCCCGCTATGATGACCTAGAGTGGGAAGTGGATGACCTCTTGGTCAATCAATGTTAGGAGGAGGCCTCTTCTTGATCTTTAGATTAGATGTGTGTGTGTGTGTGTTGTGATGTGTTCTCCCATGATCATGCTATGTGTGCTTGGATGACCCTTTTCACCCCTATTGGTGCTTAGATACAGGCGTGGTTTTTGTGTTGTAAACCTTCTTATTCTTTCGTATTTGTGACTTGATTTTTGGTAAATTGGGGACGATGCAAAGCGTTGGGGGAATTTAGGCTTCCCTTCCATGTTCACTCAATTTTTTATTTTTACTTTGTCTTCTCATGCATTCTTCACATGGTTTGATATAGTAGAGGGTTGATGACAGTTCATTTATATACTATTACTACACACACACACACACACACACACATATATATATTTATGAGTAGTTTTGACCTCGAAATATTAGGCTACCCCTATGCCCTTTTTTGTGTTTTTTCTCTTTTGCTTTCTCTTTATCTTTCTCTCTTCTTTGCTTGATTTGTCCCTCTCATGTGTGAAAATGCCTTTCTTCAACATTTCATTTTTTAGAAAATGCATTCATTGCCAAGAAATCTTTTCTTGAAAATATTCACAAACCTTTCTTCAGAATCACATTCTCAACTTGGAACCCTAATAGAACATGTTTCCTTCATCATGGGTTCGTAAAGAAAGAACTTGAAAACCTTCCTCCAAAGCGGGAACAACTTTCACCTTCCCCTCACGTGGGGGCATATTCTTCCTTTCAAATTCCTTGATGAAGTGAACATCTTTCAAAAGGATCCCTTGATGACAGATCAATTCAAGAAAGAAAACATCTGATTTCCAATTGTGCGTCCCTTGAGTGGACCCCTTCCTCATGACAGGTTCCCGAGGGACCCCTTTGAAAGTCTTCCAATTGTCGATGGTCTGCGTGATTGTCCGCTTACTTGCCTATGTGGCTGCTTTCTAACTCTACAGAGTTTGTTTTCCTAGGTTTCCTCCATGTGAGATATCTTGGGGGATACCTCCCTATAGGTCTAAGAGTCTATAGGGTGCTTCCTTTGAGCTTCCTCCATGTGAGAGATCTTGGGGGTGGCTCCCATACAGGTATGTGGATCTGTAGGGAACTCTTTTGGGTTTCCTCCATGTGAGAGATCTCTCGGGATAACTTTCCTACAGGTCTACGGGTTTGTAGGATGCTTTCTTGGGTTTCCTTCATGTGAGAGATCTTGAAGGACACCTTCCCTGCAGGTCTGCGGGTCTGTATGGCACTTTCCTAGGTTTCGTTCATGTGAGAGATCTTGAAGGACACCTTCCCTGCAAGTTTGTGGGTCTGTAGGGTGCTTTCTTGGGTTTCTTTCATGCGAGAGATCTTGAAGAACACCTTCCTTGCAGGTCTATGGGTCTGTAGGGCACTTTCTTGGCTTCTTCCATGTGAGAGTTCTTGGGGGACACCTTCCTTGCAGGTCTATGGGCTTGTAAGGCACTTACTTCATGGGGATTCCTTCATGTGAGAGATCTTGGGGTTGCCTCCTTGCAGGTCCATGGGCCTGTAAGACACTTTCTCTCTTCAACTTCATCGTTCTAAGAAGCTACGAAGTCCTTCACTTTCCCTACACCTTCAGGTTCATCAGATCATGGTTTGCTTCCTTGATGGTTCAAGTATACATTTCTAACCCTACCATTCTTCGATCTACTTTATTGAAGCACTCATCATTATTCGTGCTCGCTAAAGTGGGGGAAAAATGTATAGGAGTGAATTTTCACCCCTTATGCAAATTCCTCGTTTTGCCTCTCTCCACTTTAGAAAACCAAGTGTGGAGGCTAAATTTTACATAAGCTCACTACCTTCATTCCACTTGGCACCTATTTTGAGCATCGACAGAGGAATTTTTGTTAGGGTCACCTGCACGACGCGCAGATGTCCACACAACGCGCTTACATCCCTGGTAGATTCCTACGGTTGGGGCTTGTAGAGGCATTACACTTCTCATTGGTAGTCGACTTGTAACACCCTCTTCGGCTAACCGAATTGAATATGGTCATTTTCTTCATCTCTCCTTCAAATTCCCTCCTTCTACATGCATTTCATATCTTCTAAGCTTTCAACTCAACTTCTACACACTCTCTTCCACTCAATTCTTGCATTCCCAAGCACTTTTAGCAGCACTTTTGCACTCCATAGCAGCAACAACTTCACTCCATCACTTTAGTAGAGCAAGTGTGGGACAACACCATTGGAACAGAGGCTTGAGTACCCTCATTTTCTCCCCCATTAGCCTTGAATGCTCTTGGTGGAGGTGGTAAGCTTCCCACTCCTCTCCTCTTTTACTTGGTTGAGCAAGCACATTTACTATTTTGTAGTGTTTTAGTGTTCTTTATTGTATTGCTTCCTTTATCATACTATTTCTCCATTATTGCTTTCTTGGCTATTTGTGGAGGCAGAAACACCTAAAAGGGGGTATGACTGAGGCAGGCCCCTATACAACCACCCAACAATTTTCCTCTTCTTTGTGTGTAGGTGGACGTGCTTCTCAGAGCTAGCTGGCGAATGAATTCCTTTGTGAGATCATTCTTGCCACCATAACTCTTACGTTTTTACTTTATCATATTAGAGCATATTTTGTTTACTTCATAACGTTGTTTTGGCCCTTTAGAATTAGTTAGCTGGGCCTTTAGTTTTTTTTCTAGAGTTTAGCCTTGTCTCTTTAGTCCTCTGGTCATACGGATGCCAGCGCACTTGAGAGACGCCAGTGCACCGCGTTGTCGTCCCGGGATCGTATTTTCATCCTTCGATAGAGAGCTTCCTGAGGTGTAGTGTTGAACCCAAAAAACATCTCGTGTAGCCCCATTTTGTATTTCGGGTCTGCAACGTGATTGAAGGACTTTATAGTTCTCACCATTCTCATCCCGCATTTCCCAACACCCCGTTAAGCTGAGGTAAGTTAGGGCAGCCTTCCGCTCTTGGCTCTTCATGACCTAGGGCCTTGAACATGGTTGGTCCCCCTCTCTTACAATAATTTTTTTTATGTTTTATATATTTTTCCTCTTTGTAATTACAAAGATCTAAAATTTACACATTACTCTTCTTTAAGATTAGGTTATAAAGCATTTCTTCATACCTTGCTTCCTTTCATTTGGTGTTAGAGCTTGGTCACCTTGAATTCTAGGTGTTGGATAAATAGTTTTATGTATTGACATTTTTTAAGTGGGAGCTTGTGTATGATGGTTTTAATCTTAGTATAGGAATTGATGGAAAACACATCTACAATACAAATGAAAAAGAATTATTCCACAATTTTGAGTTGTGGAAACTCAAAATGGAAGATATTCTCATAGAAAAATGTATGGGTTGCAATATTAGACATGAATCCTACTACATTGATGTCACAATATGACTAATACTTGATAGATAGAAAGGTGAAGGGTCTTGTTAAACTCTATTTTACATATTTAATATTGTTTAATATTAATAGAGAGACCACCACATTACTTATTTGAAATAAATAAAGATATTTATATATAACTAAATATCTAGTTAACGAACTCAATTTGAGAAATAAGTTGTATACCCTTAGGATGGAGGACAATGAATTTGTAGCCAACTCTTTGAATTCCTTCAATATGATAGTCACCTAGTTGGACTCTATTGGAGTATAAATGAAGGAAGGGGATCTTTGCATGACTTTTTCAATATTATTTGCTAGATTAATGGGACCACCTTGTTATTGTTATGGAGAGAACTATCGCCAAGTTGAAAATAGAGGAGGTGGTGGCATCATTATTTTCTAAAGAGATGAAAAAAAAATATAAAGATGCCTTAGTTGTTCATGGTAGATACAAAAAAAAATGACAAGAAGAAGAACAAGCAAGAAAAATATCTATATCTAAATTCGATGGGAGATTCAAGTCTCATATTAAGCCCAACACAAAATTTTGGAATTAAAATAAGACTATCCATTTCAAAAGAGACTGTAAGGAGGATGAGAAATAAGAGAGAGAGAGAGAGAGAGAGAGAGAGAGAGAGAGAGAGAGAGAGAGAGAGAGAGAGAGAGAGAGAGAGAGAGAGAGAGAGAGAGAGAGAGATTATAACAAAAATTCAGAGAAATCCTCCTAGGATGATGGTTCTTCCTTTATTGTGAACTTTGCTACACGTGTATTAAAAGTGTGTGGTGAGATCGACTTAAGTAGACCTTTTCACCTAACCTCACATGGGGATTGAGTAATAAAATATGAATACTATAATGGTGGGAAGGTCTACTTTGGAGATAATTCTCATTTAAAAAGTGTTCATCATGAAAGAGTCTTAATTTGATTCATTTATAGATAACTGAATTAGATTGATGGTCTATTGTATTTCCCTAATATAGCATGAAATTTTCTTTATATGAGTAATTTAAATGATTCAAGTGTGCAAATTATTCGTTTAGTGGAGGTTGAAATATGGTTAGAGGGGGCTATTGTGCTTAATAAGGATTTTTGGATAGGAACTTGGTTTCAAATAGATGCATGTATGGTTCATTTTTATAGTTACTCATTATTATAGTGAAGATATATATAAAATCTTCACCTTCACAATTGGAACTAGTGGAAAAGACGGTGTTCTACCCACTTTTGATGGTCATGCTTTTTGGGTACCCAAGGGTGATCATGCTTATTCTTTATATAAAAATATGTTATGGCACCATTGGATGGGCTAAATCATTGTTGAGGGGATAAATGATCATAAGCTTCAATTTAATTTTTGTGTATATGTTATGTGTATATGTTATGTTTATGGAAAATAAAAGGATGCAAAGTTTAATTCTTGTTCTAATAAATATTCTAGAATATTAGAATTGACACATTCTAATGTTTTCGGTCCTACCAATGTTCCTTTGATTTTAAAATCTATTTAGTGCATTTAATTCATTCACAATTACAATAGAATGACATGAGTATATTTCCTTATGATAAATTTGAAATCTTTAATTAGTTTTTAAATATTTTGAGGCTCTTGTAGAGAATCAAACTTGTACAAAGAATAATATTTTAGGAACTTATAATGCTAATGTGTTTTTATAGTAGACTTTAATAATTTATACAAGGATCATGGAATAAAAATACATAATACAACACCATACATTTCTTAGTAGAATGAAATTGTATAAAAATTGAACATGGCATTTATGAAGAGAGCTAGAAGTATGATTAGTGGGATCAAATTGGAATATAATTTTTGGTTAGAAGTGATTGTTACAACTTATTAAATCTTAAAGGGGCATCCTACATTATCCCTTGTTGATAAGACACTTATGGAGGTGTGGTTGGGAAAATATTTTTCATTAAGATATCTTAATTTTTTTAGTTGTAATGCATATGCTCGTGTGCCTAGTAAAAAGAGGTCAATATTGGAGAACACAAATATATATGTATGTCCATTAGTTATGATATTGATGTGAAAGGGTATAAGCTTTGAGATCCTTTGGATAAAATATTTATATATAATTAATGTGTTATGATTAGTGAAGTGAAGCATTATTCCATTAGTTTTTAGCTAAAAAAGGATGAAAAGAAAGATTTAGCTCAACTAGACCCAAAGATCAAGAAATTTAAACCAAAATCCCATGAAATATTTGATGGATTTACGGGAGCTTAGATAGTTCAAAGAGTTATGAATAAAAGATATAACCTCTATCTTACTCATTAATGAGATCCACTCAACATAGACAACAACCAAAAAATTACTCCCGATTGAAGATATATTTTTTCTTTGATAATTATTAGTGATGTTTCTAGGATTATGAAGGAGGCTATGGGTATTACTAGTGTAGTGTTACCAATTTTTAGCGTCTTTCTTAAAATTAGTAATCATAAAAGAAATTATTTGCTAGGGTACAAATTTTTTTATTACAACTCATCAAATGAAATTTTTGTTCTTAGAATGAAGGTTTGTTTACAAATGATTTGTAAAATCATTCAACGGTTTAGACTAAACTGGTTGAACAGTTCAACAAAGTAGAAAATAAAAAAATTCCATTGAAGAAAACAATATTTAGACTGAACCATTCAACTGAAGCAATTGTTTTGTATAAGGTATTACAGATTTAACAGTAGAAATAAATCTCTTATTGATCACAGAATACGTGTTTTAAGTAGTTCCAATGTTTTTTAGATTATGTAAATGATGGATTCAAGAAAAATACATAACTCATTACATATTTTTGAACATTGATTTATTGAGAGAAAATATTCAGTAATCCCACACAAGCCATGGGAGTAGCCTGTTTTGATTCCTAATCAAATGTTGAATGAAGGAAATCATGCATTACACAACTGGAAGTAATGTAACAATAAGGTGAGAAGACGATTCGTCATTGCCTAGAATGACATATCATTGTCGTAGTTGCATTGATCTTTTTCAGCTCCAACATCAATTTCAACTCCAGCTCCAAAGTTTACCTGCAAAATTGTGAGGGGTAATGTTAGAGCAATGAGGAATCACATTTCATCTTATCCCTACATTACCAACAGAAATGTAATTTACATTCTATCATGCATTCGCCAAATGATTAACTTTGAGAAACAGAGCATCAAAAGGAACCATTAAATCTATCATTTTTACTAACTAGTTTGTCATGTGCAGAAATAGGAAATGTAACGTTGCTGCTAATTATCAGATTACAATATGAGTGGTGTAAAATGTGGCTCCCATAAGGGTTGAACCCAGCTCATTCAAATACCTTTTTTCATTATAAAACAAAAGAGATCAACATTGTGCCTAGTTACTTTAATGAATCATTCATAACAGTTTCAAATGGAGATAGTATCTACAATCAGCAAGAATAGTCAAAATAAAAATAGCTGAATGAGCTACAATTAGTAGGGCAGTCATGTTATTAATCACCAAAACCCATGAATACAATGTACAGGTTCATGAAAACAGAGTTTTCAGCAGTCAATAATGATAGCTTACTTTAATAGAATAGTCAAAAAATTAGATAACAGTCCTATATATCTGAAAAGTAGCAATCAACTTGATAAAATAGAGTATTATCACACTGATAATCAAGAGACATCATCAAAAGAGCATAGAATAGAAAAATCATTATCAAATAATGAAAAGTAGCCATGAAACAGACACAAATGCATGAAACAAGAGTAGCATGTGAGTAGTATGGTAAACCCTCAGAAGTATTATAGAAAGGTAAGGTTTTCTCATATAAACAGAGCTAAAACTCTTGGCCAGAGAGTCCATTCATGGTGACTTACAGGAAAAGCCAATATAGAAAAATTACTCCATAAAATGCTTAAAGTCGTGTTGTTTAGCATAGAGTTTCCAGAAAAACACATAAGAGAAATTTATTTGTTGCTCAGTAATATTTCATGGTGATAGCACCTTGCAAGCTAGAAAAGACGTAATGAATGGTTGTTTTTATTCCTTGTATGACTCATATCAAAATACCCATTTCTAGAAATAAAGGGTATGTTTAAGTCGTAGCCTAAAATTCTCAGGTGACTTTCAAAATTGAAAAAAATAAAGTTTAGATTCAACACTGTGAAAGAAATACATATGCTCATGAAGAAAGAAGGCTTTCTTGAAGAGAAGAATACAACATTTTTTAAATAAAAAATAAAAATAAAGTATACCGTGCGGCCTCAACACAATTTTGCAGAAGAAAGCCTTTGAACAATAATAAATCTCCACAATAAAACTTTGAAACTCCACAAAATCTCATGGCGGCTTGGGAACTTCGAGTAAAAAATGCAAAGATTAAACAAAAAGCTCGAACAATATGTATCTCATGGTGGCACTAGAAAAACAAAAGGAAAATGAAGTTAAATGCTTCAAATATGGAAGACCAAAGCTTAAAAGCTCCTCAAAGATTAAGTTTTTTTTGAAATCTTATAAATTTTTCCAGATTTAATGGAAAATCTGACTCACCATTCAATATTTTTCATGAAAATCTCCAGAAAAACTTCACAATGGTGCACAAAAACAAAGTTTCAAGCTCAAACAGGTCGGCTAGGGTTTCTCATAGCTACACCTCCAATAGAAGTCTCCAGAACAAGAATGAAATAAAATGAATGAATAACATAACATTCATTTTGGGTTCAAGCCCTAAAAAGTTAGATGGAGTTAGGCTTTTTGCCTAAAGTTTTAGTAAAAACTTTATTCATTTCTTTTGGCGCATGGCATTTCTTATGCCTTTTGAATTTCTCTTATCCATTAAACTAAGCCAATGAAAATCTTTGTAATCACCACTTTAGATATTTGATTTAAATGAAAATAGGGGATGATTATTAATTTTTTATTTGCATTCATTTTTTTTAAATTGTAATCTTTATTTAAAAATGATGAACTATAAATCATTTTTGAATAAATGATATTTTAAAAAATGCAAATTAAAATTGATTTAAATGTAATTTCAAATTATTGGACTTGGTCAAAAAGAGTTCAAATTGAGCCTTAAATGACTTGTATGAGTCATAGAGGAGATTGAGAGAATTATGCCAACATGTTGAGGGAAATAAGGGATTTTGGAGCACCAAATCAGGAGTTCTCTTTCAGTTTTGAGTTCAGTTTGACTTGGCTTCAATCAAGGAGTGTTTTGAGGCATATGATAGCTTGTTACATTCAGTTTTGATCCTGATTTGGAGGGGTTTCCATTTGCATACGACCCACAAAGTTGTTCAAACTTTGACAACTCTTGTTGGAGTTGGTTGGCAATTGCATGCCTTGTTTGGAGGAGAAGGTGGACAACACATATTTTCTTGGAGCCAAAATTCGAATTTGAATTTTGCATGAATTTTCTACAAGTCCTTCTTTTCTCTCATATTTCCTCTAGTTCTTGGTTTGGAGATTGCTGTGAGAGCATTCACTCAGATTTTTGTAACTCATGATTTCTTGAGATTTGTAATACAAATATCCCAGATTTTTCAACAAGAAGCTTGTCTTTCCTTCTCAGATTGGTCTTGTGCAAGTATTGTGTGTAAGATTTTAGGATAATTTTTTTGTGATTTCCATGAAATCCTTCTTTTTAATCTTACTACCTCAATGTCTTGTTTAGATTCAGTATGTTATAGTGCAGGTCATTGACTGTGTTTCTTACATTTGTTGAATGCTTGTTATGAAAAAATTATCATTTTCTTTAAAACAAACGTCAATCATAGGAGCCTATCAAATGAAGTATTTATGCAAAACATACTAGATTGAGCTGTGAATCCTTTAGTTTTCAAATTGATTCATCTTGTGAGATTTTAAAAGCAGATTCATGTCATCTTTCACATATTGGTGAATCATCTATTTTTAGTTTTTATCTCTTTCTCAAAAGTCCTTCTATCCCTTTTCACATGTTATTAAAAAATTAGTTTTACAAGAAAATTCGAAGGGAACCGGCCCATAATCTGGAGGTCCACTTCATTCTCAGGTCACCCACAACCTCGAAGTGTTCCCATGTGTCAATAGGTTGCTACAGTTCATAGCTTAGCAAGGGTGCAAACCTTATTTGACAACATGTAGAATTTTGGAAGGACCATGAATGAGGAGATAAATACATTTAAAAAATGACACATGAGACTTAGCACCTATAAACCATGATTTTGGTTTACCCCTCACAATGCTTTGCTCCTCCTAGGGTTTTTCACCTAAAAGGAGAAAGGGGATTGAAAGGGGTTCCAAAATGAAAGGGTTTACACTCAAGACTAATGTTAATGAGATGTATTATGCCTAATTAAGATGTACTAATGCTCTGATCTAAAATTGAAGTGATCTAATGATGCAAAACTATGAAAGTGTGAAGTGCTAGAAAACACAATGTGATATGTAGAAATGCCTAAGAATGTAGCTAAATACTGAAATAACAGAACAAAATGAAAGAGATGCACCTAGAATTAGAAGTTTATGTTGGGAGATTCTGGAATCCTAAAAATTTGACTGGAATGTTGACCGAGACACTTAGGCCAGTCTAGGCGACTTAGTCCCAATTTTGGGAAACTTTGTCAGAACGGGAATCTATTAAATGGGTATCCAGAAATGTCAAAATCAGCTTTCAGGCCCGGAAGCGGGACTAATTCACCCCTGGTGGCAACTTAGTCCTCCTATAGATTTTGGGAAATTTGGGACAAAATCTTGTAGTCTCAGGTTTGCACTTCCTTTTCTGATAGGTATTTGTACTTGATTCTACAAAAAACAGGGCAGAAAGTCTCTCCAAGCTTGAAATAAGGTGATGTTGATTTGACTTTATGCACTTTTTTTTTATCACTTTTCAACACCTATTGCTTGATAATTCTGCATACAAAAGTCACATGCAAAAGGGAGAAAATGGTTGAGGGTTAGAGAATAGGGGTTTTCCTTGGTCAAACCCCACTTTGGTAATCAAACCCTAAACAATGAAATGAGATGAAAAGAGAGTGATAAATAGATAACATGAAAATGTCATAAACTTACCACACCATTGATGCTCAAATCTAAAGATTTGCAATGAAGAACTCCAATAGCTTGACTTGATAATGCTTGATTTGCTTGAATGCTTAATGAGTGCAAGAGATTGTAAGTGATTTGGAGATAGATTATTGTAGGAGATAGGAGATGTAAAATGAGGTGAAAAACTCTTATTTATACTTGATTTTATTAAAATTTCCTGAAAGTAACACATCATAGGCCGACCTCAAGGGTTAGAGGACAAAATCTCGATAGAAATTTAAAATAATTTTGAGTTTTGTGCCAAAAAGGACTAAGTCGCCCCTATGGGTGACTTGGTCCCACTTAAGCAATTTAAGTGGGTGTCAGGAATTTCAGGGCATTAAAAGTTGTCCAACAGGAATATCCTTAACAACACACTTGAAAACGGATGAAAAGTGTATTAAGGTGTCATTTAGACATGAGAAAGGGTTGAATTAGTGAAATTAAGCCTAGAAAAACATGAAATCTTGTTACAATACTTTACAACACTTCAAAATAGGACTTAATAAGTGATAAAAGGTGATTTTTAGGTGAATTGTAATGAATAGAGTCTAGAAAAGTGTAGAAATGTTTTACAACACTTCACAAGACCTTCACAAGACATCATAATTTGAATGTTTAAGCCCTAATGTGAATGTTTTGACCACATTACAACATTATGCCTAGGAAAAATCAAGCAAAAGACCATTAGAAAGACTCAAGTGAGCATAAAAATGTCAACTATACATTTTTGGTGACCCCTTTAGCCCCCACTTTAGTGAGAGTATGAACTTGCTTCAAACTCTTGCTAAAGTAGCCCAACATGCACATTGAGAGGGATCCTAATGTACTTATATTGGTAAGATGAAAGAACAATAACCAAGAGGGATGATCAAGCCCCCAGGATCAAGATCTCAAGGTAAACCAAACATAAGAACAAAAGAACACGCATGATGATGAAAAAGAATGAAAGCTTTGATCGTCTATCCAGCTCGTTGTGGATTAGATCTAGGTTGATTGCTTGAAAAAGAGAATGCGTACTCACTCTAGGGTGACAAAACTCATGGTGGTCCATCGGGTGAGAAGACCCAAAAAGGTAAGATACATACGCTAGTTGGTATGCACTCACAAACACAAAGGTGGCTATGGGGAAAGCTGTGCCACTAGATGGGCTTCCCACTCAACCATATTAAAGTTATACCTCCTGACAACTTTAACAAGGTGCCACAAAGGAAAATGTCAGTTCGTGCTTCATGAGATAAGCAAAGCTTCGTATGCTTAGAACTCATGAACACATGCAAAGGTACCACAAGAATGCAAGTTGTGTTATGCAAGGTGGCAAAAATGTAAAAAAAATGTAAAATGCAAAAAAAATGTCAAATGAAAAAGTGTAAAATGGAAAAGATGTTCAAAGGAGTCTTATTAGGTTCATGTGAGGTCTATCACTTAGGGAACATTGTGTCTAATGTCTCCAAGAGAGGAAAAACCAAAGAATAGAATATTCACAACTTAAGGGATGCAGTGTATCGCATCAGGCCACCAAGAGGAACATAATATGCTAAGATAGATCACACTCATGAAAGACGTCACACCCAATTTCATCCACAAAGTGACAAACACATTGTATAAAGTAACAAGGCTACACTTAGAATGCAAGAATGCAAATGAAATGATGCCAATATATGCCTCCCACTTTAAAGGAATTTCTATACACCGATATATGAGAAGTTGCTTTAAAGTAGCGAAGGAAAAATGCAAAAAAGGAAAAACAAGACATGAGAGCCAACTCGGAAAGTCCTATGCTAAGTCATATGTTTCTGAATAAGGCTGCTTCATGTAAACGAAAAAGAAAACAAAAGAAAGGGAGTTTCCCCCCAGAAAAGAACACACCAAACACATAACGGATCTATGGTTTTGGGGTCAGTATGTTCGTTGTTGCAATGGTTTTATGAAAGAGCTCAGAACTATCATCATTCCCCAAAGCACATAGAACTAGAAGAATGGCACAAAGAGAGCGAAAACAAAAGAAAAAAAAAGTCCATTTGGGTCAACATGGAAGACATTTTGGTCTCAACGCTTTGCATCATCCCCAAAAGGAAAGCACAAGTGAAGAAAATAAAAAATAAAAAGCAAAGGAAAATATTTTGGGTCAACATGAAGGAGACATTTCAGTCTCAATTCCTTGTGTCATCCCCAAAAGGAAAACACAAGAAAAAGACAAAGTAAAAAGGAAAATTGATTGATTGGGTCAACATGGAAGAGACATAGGGCATCTCAACGCTTTGCGTCATCCCCAAAAGGAAAACACAAAACAATTTAAAGAAAAGGACAATGCACAATAGAGAGAAGAATAGAGGTACAAATAGAGGAAGTGTACAAAGAGAGAGAACATCAAACACACGATACAAGGGAACACGATATGTACATAAAAGAAAATAAAAAATAAAAGGCTAGTAAGGAAAATGCAAGTCAACCGTCTAACAAGTCATTTTCCTCTCAATCATGTTCATTGTATTGCAAGGGTGGTTGACTGTCCAAAGGAAGAATTGCAAGTGTTGAACTAGGAGATGTACCAGGTTCTTCACTTGGTTGAGAAGATTTATCATTTAAGCTCATGTGGTAGATGAAAATAAGGAATTCAGATCATTATGCACTTCTTCATCTATTTTTGCGATCTCCTTGTCATCATCATCATCAATATTGATTATGATGGGAGGATGAAGGGTTATTTCTAAGGAAGGATGTATCAAAAGTTGTGGTTGTTGGATTTGTTCATGTTGTTGTGAGGGATGGACTATACTATCTTGTGGCGGGTCAGGAGGAAGAGGGTGATCATCTATTGCTTTCTTCAAAGGCATAGGTTGATTTTCTTTGTTATTTTCATTTTGCATTTGATGAGCAAGGAGATGACGACAATGCCTACATTCTCAAGCACTACAGTTTTGTTTAATTTTGTTTTGAAGTTGTTGAGGTGTAAGAGTGGTTTGATCCATCATAGGTTCCTTGTCTTCTTGAGGGGGAAGAACGGGAGGAGACGAAGAATATGGGTCAATCACTTTATCTTTAGCTTTATAAACTTGTTTAATGTGGGGAGGTATGACAAGGTTTGGTTTATTTTCTCTTGGACATTTAAATGATGGAGGTGAAGTGTCTATGGTTTGGTGCTCATCAGGGTGTATGGTTTGTTCAATGTCAGACTTGGGTTGAAGCATGGTTTCATCTAAAATAGGAGTGGCAGTGGATGGGGATATGTTATGAAGAGACAACTCGACTATTCATTTGGCTTTGAATTTTTGGTAGGCTATGAAAAAGAAATCTTTTCGAGGGGTGATGGGTTCCATAGGTTCAGTCCAAAAGGATTCTAAGGAAAAATTACCTTTAGAGGATAACGGATTAAAGCCACTATGGTGTACAATAAATATTTCATTATCATGTGGAAACTTCAAACACTTGTGAACAGCTGAGGGGACTGCTTTCATCGACTAGAGCCAAGGATGACCTAGCCATAGACGAAATTGGTTCGATTGTGGAATAATAGAAAATGTTACATCCAAAGTCTTGAGTCCTATTTGTAAGGGGAGTACGATCGATCCGATCGTAGGGTACACAAAACTAGTATGCATTTTAATCCATGTAATTGGTTTGTTATAATCATCTTGATACAACTCATGTAATACTAAAAATTCATTTGTGATCGCATTCTCATCACAGGCAGGATCTATTAATATCCCATTGGTGGGCTTATCATAAATTCGACCAGCTATGTAAAGAGGACCATCAAGAAGCGTTTTAAGTATATCTTTGGAAGCAAAAGTGATATCAATATTTTTGTTGGTTGGGCCCTTACGAGGGATAACATCTATCACACCCACAAGTTCATCCATAGGAGTAATTTGGGTAACATTTGGAGTTGTATCATGTTGTTCATTATTTGTATCAATGTTCATGACTTGAGGGTTTGAAGGTTCACTAGACTTGACAAAGGAAATATTGTGTTTAGGCATGGGGTTGGTAAATATTTGTAAATTATAGTTAGGGGGTGTAATGGATTTATTTCCTTGATCATTAACACCCGCAATGGACAAACAACCTAAATCAATGAGGTCTTGAGTTCTAAGTGTTTGAGATGCTTACATTGTTCAGTTTGATGACCATTTTGGCGATGAAAATGGCAATAAGAATTTGGTTTAAAGGTGGGTGGTAAAGGTTTGGTGGTATCAAGTGGTTTAACGGTAGGCAAAGTGATCATTTGTTGTTGGAGTAATTGGTTCATTGTTTTATGAAGGGTATTGGGTAAGGGAGTAAATTGTCTCTTTGGGTCCCCATATGTATAAGGCATGACTGCTTTAACAATTGCCACTTGATTTTGAACAGGTTGGGTTTGTGGTTGAGGAAGCGGATTGAACTATAAAAAGACTTTGTTTGGTTTTCTAAAGTTTTGCACATGGTTTTGGTTGTTTTGCTCAAACTTCTCAGCTCGGTTAGAAGTGGACTTTGAATTAATAATTGAAACCAAGTTATGACAGTCACATAGGGTTGTGCATAAGTGCATGAATGAAGGGAATTTCATCATTGTTAACTTGTCCTGAAGGTTTGTGTGCAAGTTTTCGATAAACATCTTTTACAGATGTGAATTGGGAATTTTGACATCAACTTGAGCATACAATGACTGATAATGTGAAATGAAGTCAGTTACTTTTTAATTGGCATGTTGTCTACAACGCATTCGATCAACCATTGTCTTTTTAGGAGTCATATGGACTTGGAAATGACTTACAAAGGCATCCACAAGTTCATTAAATGATTGGATTGAATGATTAGGTAAGTTGGAAAACCACTCCAATGTAGTGTCCTTTAAGGTCCGAGGAAAAATTTTAGCTAATAATTTATCATCAAGAAAAAAATCACTACATAAAGTTGTATAAGCATTGACATGGTTAATAGGGTCTCCTTTGCCTCTGTATTTCTCAAACCTAGGCATTTCAATTCCTTGTGGCATCTGAGTGCGTAATATTTTAAGGGATAATGGATTACTATGAACATGATATGTAGCTGGAGCATTTTGACTTTGGCTAATGGTGGAGATTTGTTGTTGCATGGATGAAATGGTATTAAAGAGTTGTGTAATGATGGGATCGATGTAAGTGGTATGAGGTGGAAGGGAAAATGGTGATGGGGTGTATGCAATGTTAGGGGAAGTGAAAGGGACACTAAGAGGGGTGAATGTGGAAGAATGAATATTCGATGCCACAAAAGATCTAGGAATGCTAGTTGGAATTGCGAAAGAAGGAGCCACATGACTAACTTGTTGCATAGTTGTTGTAACTTGAGGAGTGGTATAAGTTGGTATGGATGCTATGGTTAAAGGAGGAGGAATGTGAGATCCTCCTTGACTTACAAAAATGTTTGTTGGTTGGTTTGTGGAAGGAATATGTTTGTTGTATATCTCAGCAATTATCTTCATAACTTGTAAGCCATCATCACTTTCAATCAATCGATGAAGGTTTTCTATGGATGGTATGGCAGTGGTAGAAATGTTTTCAAGAGACAAGTCTTGTTGTAAGTGTGTAAAATCCTCATGAATACTAATGACTTTGTCTTGTGGTATGGAATTGTTTTGTGTGTCAACATTCATTGGATGGAAAGGTGAAGGCATAGAAGTGGTATTCTCCATGCCTAATGCATCATTGTCCATACTAGGAGTAGGATCTCTTGAGATCCCAAGGTCCACTATGAAAGTGCTATCGCGGGAAGCCATGAGTCTAGAACTTCGTCTCACTAAAGTATTATCAATGGGGCACCAAACACTCATAAAAGTACCACAAGAGATAGGGTGAATGCAAATGCAATGCAATCTAGGGTAAATAAAATGCAAAAAGCAATAATTCTGTAAACTGAAATAGGGATGCAGTACCAGAAAACATAAGTACAGAAAATACCCAAAAATTAATAGAAAATGTAGTGCAAAATATGCAAAAGGACTAAGTCTCCCAAGGTGGCGATTTAGTCCTACTAATGATTTTTTTGTGTTTTTTCAAAAAAATTAAATTAAATTCTATGTCTTTTAGATGCACAAATGGAACTACAATATGTAAATGCAGAGTTTTTGTGTTTTTCAATGCAAAAAATGATGCAAGAGTGCAAGCTAATATGAACTTTTCACTAGTGCAATTGAAAACTCTAGGATGCACTTTAACCAATGCAAGTGAAACCAAGTATGCTCTTGAAAATTAGAAAGGAATAATCTTCAAAAGAGGCAGGTTCACCAAAATGTAAACGATGATTTTGGTTTACCCCTCACAATGCTTTGCTCCTAGGGTTTTTCACCTAAAAGGAGAAAGGGGATTGAAAGGGGTTCCAAAATGCAAGGGTTTACACTCAAGACTAATGTTATTGAGATGTATTATGCTTAATTAAGATGTCCTAATGCTCTGATATGAAATTGAAGTGATCTAATGATGCAAAACTATGAAAATGTGAAGTGTTGTAAAACACAATGTGATATGTAGAAATGCCTAAGAATGTAGCTAAATACTGAAATAACATAATAAAATGAAAGAGATGCACTTGGAATCAGAAGTTTGATGTTGGGAGATTATGGAATCCTAAAAAATTTGACTAGAATGTTGACTAGGACACTTAGGCTAGTCTGGGCGACTTAGTCCCAGTTTCAGGGAACTTTGCCAGAACGAGAATTTGTCAAATGGGTATCCAGAAATGTCAAAATCATCTTTCAGGCCCGGAAGTGGGACTAATTCACCCCTAGTGGTGACTTAGTCCTATAGATTTTGGGAAATTCAAGACATAATCTTGTAGTCTCAGTTCTGCATTTCCTTTTTTGACAGGTGTCTGTACTTGATTCTATAGAAAACGGGGCAGAAAGTCTCTCCAAGCTTGAAATAAGGTGATGTTGACTTAATTGAACCATTGCACTTTTTTTTATCACTTTTCAAACACCTATTGCTTGAAAAATCTACATACAAAAGTCACATGCAAAAGGGGAAAAATGGTTGAGGGTTAGAGAATAGGGGTTTTCCTTGGTCAAACCCCACTTTGGTAATCAAACCCTAAACAATGAAATGAGATGAAAAGAGAGTGATAAATAGATAATATGCAAATGTCATAAACTTACCACACCATTGATGCTCAAATATGAAGATGTGCAATGAAGAACTCCAATAGCTTGACTTGATAATGCTTGATTTGCTTGAATGCGTAATGAGTGCAAGAGATTGTAAGTGATTTGGAGATAGATGATTGTAGGAGATAGGAGATGTAAAATGAGGTGAAAAACCATTATTTATACTTGATTTTACTAAAATTTCCTGAAAGTAACACATCACAGGCCGACCTCAAGGGTTAGAGGACAAAATCCTGGTAGAAATTTAAAATAATTTTGAGTTTTGTGCCAAAAAGGACCACTTAAGCAATTTAAGTGGGTGTCGGGAATTTTGGGGCATTAAAAGTTGTCCAACAGGAATATCCTTAACAACACACTTGAAAACGACCGGAAAGTGTATTAAGGGGTCACTTAGACATGAGAAAGGGTTGAATTAGTGAAACTAAGTCTAGAAAAGTGTGAAATCTTGTTACAATACTTTACAACACTTCAAAATAGGACTTAATAAGTGATAAAAGGGTGATTTTTAGGTGAATTGTAATGAATAGAGTCTAGAAAAGTGTAGAAATGTTTTACAACACTTCACAAAACCTTCACAAGACATCATAATTTGAATGTTTAAGCCCTAATGTGAATGTTTTGACCACATTACAACATTATGCCTAGGAAATTTCAAGCCAAAGCCCATTAGAAAGATTGAAGTGAGCATAAAAATGTCAACTATACATTTTTTGGCGACACAATACCTTTTCTTGATTAGTATAAAATAATTGTACAAAAATGTGTGTTAAAAAATAAAATCAATTTAGACGGTAGTATTGAGAAGTACAAAGCAAGATTGATTGTGAAGAGATATTCCTAGGTCAAGAAGGAACAAATTATGGTGAGATTTTCTCCCCAATTGCTAAGTTGACCATTTTATTTCTAATATCTATTACATCAATGTTTGATCTTGAGGTTGAACAAATGGATGTGAAATTTAATTTTTCATTCATGGTGATTTGAAGGAAGAGAATTATATGTCAAAACCAAAGTATTGCATTGAAAAAGGTAAAGAAATTTTAGTTTGTAAGCTAAATAAATCTATGTATGGTCTTAAGAAATATCCTAGGATGTGACTCCAAAAATTTGATACATTTTTTTGGGGTATGTGCATTTAAATGAGTGATCATAAGGGATTCAAAAGTTGCCACCTTTATGACATCAATAAAATCTAAACTTGGATGACAAATTGAAAATGGCCATACTCAAAATTTGAAGATGTGACAAGAACAAGAGTTATAGACTAATATAATTTTTAAATGGTGGAGATTAAGATATTGGGTATGTGCATAGAAATGGGGGACTAAAAGGGGGTCTTAAGTGGTCATATTTTTCTGAAATCAAGAAAAACTAATCTTGGATGAGAAATTGAAAATAGTTACGATCAAAACTTGAATATGCAACGAGAACAAGAGTTGTAGCTCTCTAAATCCATTATCTAAACTTTTAATTTGTTTTAAAAATGGTGTATTTTAAGGGGTTAAAATATGTGTATAGAGTACTTATGTTTTTTATCAAAAAAACATAACATAGTGTCTGGTGTGCTCCCCCTAAAATGTTAACTTTTTTTTAGTATTTCAAAAATCTCTTTAGTAAAAAATTAGCTAACACCATGTTGTTTATTGTTGATTTTCTTACTAACGTTTTAATGAATATACGTGAAACTTAGAAAATTGTCGCTCTATGTTTTAGGAGGATAGAACCATCAATTTCGTACAAGTTTCATTCAAGGAAACCTTAGAGATCTTAATCTAGGGATGGAAATGAGGGAGAGATATTTGCAATAAGGTGTCCTAGGGTGTGATTAAAGACTAAAAGGGGGTTCACCATAAAAAATTAAAAATAATGGTTTACCACCATGAATGAACAAGATGATAAACCACAGATTTTTCTAGGGGATGTTTCACTCAATTATGAGGGCCAAATTGTCTAAATAATAATCATAAACTTATCCTAACTGTTATAGAAATGAAAAGGGAAGTTTTGGGAGGCTACAATGATGTGTACCTTGCTGCAAGAAGCTTGTTTCTAGGTCACAAAGGACTCATTCGCCTTTAGTGGCGGTCCCTGTTAGGGTTTCTAAAATTGAGATCTGGGTTCTGTTAATTGATGCCCACACTCTCAGATCCTCGATTATCATCTCTTGAAAACCTGTAACAAATTTTGTAGCCTTCTTTTTGTATTCTTGTAATATGAATGACAATTTTGTAACTTGACAACTTTGACAAGTTTGCCTGAAACTTGTTCTCCACTTGATCTTCAACCTATAAATCTGCAAACACACATTCAAGAAGAGAAAAAATTATTAATTGTTAGTGAATAGGGGTTTGGATCAGTCAAACCCCTTTTAAGAATGCACAAATGCACTATGTCTTTGACACAATGAAATGACCTTGAATTGCTGCAATAAACTATTGATAATCCGCCTTTGAATGCATTTGAAAATGCTCTAGAAGTGCTCTATAATACTCTTGTGAACTCTTAGGATGCTTGCATAAAAGTTCTTAGATGAAACTATGTGAATTAACCTTATATTTATACTAAATCTAAGAATTGACCCTGAAATTTAAATAATTCAAGCCGGCATCAGATCTAGGATTGAAAATCAATATGACCCCACCAAAATTAAATTAAAAAATGGGTGTCCTATGTGAGGACCCACTCGCCACCAAAAGCGAATGGGTCCTAACACAAATTTCTAGGACTATGCTTCGAGGGGGATGAAGTAACATAAAAAATCTACCTAAAAAATGCAAAGAAAGGGGTGTCCTATGTGGAGAGGACCCATTCACCACTAAAGGTGAATCAATCCTAGCCCCATTTTCTAGGACCTCAAATTTTCCAAATTAAATGTCATGCAATATCATTGTTGGGTGTCCAGATAGATCCTTTGGAAAGTGTCATTAATATGGCTTAAATTTGAATTAAAGGGGCCAATTAAGCTTAATTAACCATAATTAATTAATGAAACCCTAGATAAGTGTGAAAGTGTAATACAACATTTTACAACACCCTAAATAAGGTACAATTTAAGTACATTTTGTTAAAATGGGCCCTAGATTCAATGTGCATGTGTACAACACATTACAACACTAAATCAAGGCATAATTAGGTTAGTTTTATGTTACTTATTCCCAAATTAAGTGTGAAAAAGTGTTACTTTTTTCTACACTACATTTTTCCCCCACTTTAGTGAGAGTTTTCCCCCATGAAAAAATAACACTAAAGTAGACATTCAAGACACTTTAGTATGTAGCAATAACAAAGGTACATAGTCATACCCTATCAAAGGCCAAGAAAAACAAAGGATCAAGCACAACCGTTCCAACACAATATGGAATGGGGTTGTTTGTCCGTAACATGTGTTGCTCACTCTGGGGTAGTGGAACCTCATTCTGTCCACTAGGTGAGTTGTCCCAATCATGTGTGCTCACTTTGGGGTAGTGGAACCTCATTTTGTCGACTAGGTGAGTTCTCCCAATCATGTGTGCTCACTCTAGGGTTGTGGAACCTTAGTCTGCTCACTAGGTGAGTTATCCCAACAAGGTGGCCAACTATATCGAAGTTATCCTCTTGAAAATTTTGATAAGGCACCACAATGTAATGCTTTTTATTATGTTTTTGAATGTTTTGTCTATAAGTTTTTGTTAAAGGGAGATTTTTCTTTGTTTGTGTAAGGTCTTCTTCTTAGGGAACATCATGCCTAATGTCTCCAAGAGAGGACAAGTTAAGAATATCAAATCGCCACTTATGGGATGCCTCTCACCTCACATCATGCCACCAAGGGAGATCATATGCTTACAAATATCACACTCTTGGAGGACATCAAACCCAATGACACCACCAAGAAAAGGACACGTCACAAGAAAAAAGAAAACCACACCATGGAATATGTTGATAGATGTCATTGATGTATGCCTCCACTTTAAAACAGTTGCTAACACCATTACTGTGAGCAATTGCTCTAAAGTAGTCAATTTTTTGTCCTAAGACATAAGAGCTTTCCTCATAAAACCCTATTCCAAGTCATGTGTTTTTGAAATAAAACTACGCCATGAAATAGGTAGAAAGGGTGTCCCCCAAAAATATATAAGGGATCTATGGATTCGGGGTCAATATTTCTTTGCTACAATGTTCTTTAGGAGCTCAAAACTATAATGATTCCCCAAATACTCATACAACTAGAAGAATGACATGAAGAGAGCGAAAAAAAAAATCCTTTTGGGTCAACATGGAAGAGACCTAAATGTCTCGACACCTTATGTCATCTCCAAAAAGAAACCACAAGACAAATGAAAAATTATTATGATATAGAGAAGAATGTAGGTACATATAGAGGAATGCACAAAAAGAGAGAGATATACATTAAATGAAACATCATGGGGGATCACATTATGCACATGCAATCACATAAAGAAACATGAAAAAGCAAAAGACTAGTAAGGCACATGTGAGTCAACCTAGAGCAGGTCAGCTGCATCCCAATCTCGGTCTGTATAAATGAAAGGCATACATCTAGCCAAAGGGAAAACAACATGTACCAAAACTAGGACAAGGCTAACTCACCCATAAACCCACTAAGTGCAGGACAAGGATGAGCCGAGATAGGTGATGAGAATGAGCTCCTTAGATCAAATAAAATGATTTGCAATAAGTGTATAACATGTAATAGTGAGAATGTGAAGACCCTATAACTATTACATGGAAAGGAGCAGAGTGAATGCTTTAAGGAACTATCTTTATGATATCAAGTTGTTGAAATATTCATTTTAAAGCACGATGATTATTAGTACTATGTCCAAAAACTCTATGGTATCGACAATGAGACGTGTTTTTGTTCTTAGGATTTGGGAATTGGATTTCTTGCATAGGTGGTAATGTAATAAGTCTTTCGTTTAGAAGTATCTGTAAATTTCTTTCAGCTTCAGATGGCAAACAAGGGAATTATAATTTCTTGAGTTTGTAAGGCCTTTGTTGCTTGCTAGATTCACTGATTTCTCAGTGGATATAAAGCAGGAGGGCCCAAAATGACCTTGTCTTCTTTATCATCATTATGAGGCATTGGTTATTCTTTAGGAAGGACACTTATGCTAGGAGGAGGATCTTGATATCCTAACCCTTTGGTATCTTTAGTTGATATTTGTTTTAAGAGTTGGTGAATTTCATGTTCACTTGTTGTATCACATCCTTGTTTGCTTAAAATCGTGAATCATTTTCCATGTGTCTCTTCTAGATTAATAGGAGTATTTATTACCTTGTTAACATAGAATGGTTGAATGTTTGCTTGAATAGAGGAATTAGGTTCACCCTATTATAGGGAACTTAGGCTTAGCTTGTGACTCAATTTCAGGATGTAAAAGACCAAACATATGAAGTTATGTTGGTTGTTTCATCATGGTAGGATAGAAGGATGCATTATTCTCAAGGTTGTTGAGGAATCATTTATGAATTCATTCATGCTAGCATCATATTCTCCAATGATGTCAAAATCACAAGGAGGACATGCATTAGGAGTTGTGTGAGCATGAGTAGGTTCAATTGCATTAGGGTCATTGCCAAAAACACAACTTGAAACATCAACCAAAGAGAACAAGGACTTCCACGCATTGCTAAAACACTTGTCCAGTTTTAGATTTTTAGCTCTAAACAAAGTAATTTGTTGATTACCAAATGCAGTAAATTAAAAATGAAATGTTGTAAATGCAATTTTTGAATTTTGAAAATGCACTAAATGAAGCAAATTAAGCTATATCTAATGAATTTGATGAAACAACAAATCAGAAAACTGAAATAGAAAAGTAACATCAACAAACGAAAGCTTAAAATTGAGATTTCAATTTCCAGAAAATGCAGATCAGGATCTATTAGGGACTCATTTGCTAGTAAGGGTGAATGGGTCTTGGTTAAGGATTTTTGAGATGTTTTAACTTATTTCTGAGTGATTTTCAATACTTTTCAAATGATAGAAAGTTTAGGTCAAGCTTGATCAAAGACTCATTCACCAGTAAATGAAAATGGGTCCTTGATTATGGTTTTTTAACTATTTTTGAATGATTTTTAAGGTTTCTGCAATGTCTTTCAGTTTCAAGTTTGAGATAGTAACTTTTAGTTTCAGATTTTCTAGAAATGCAATGTGAAAATGTAATAAAATGACGAATGTAAAGACCTAATTTGAAATGCAATATTGTTTTGATTTTCAAATACAATTTTATGAGATCTAAATGGTATGAAAAATGACTTATTTGTTTTTTTATTTTTCAGATTTAGAGAATGCAAAACAATACAATTCTAAACCCTAAATGAGATACAAGTTTGAATGCAAAGTAAGAAACCCTAAACAAGATCTAATTCAATGCAAGTGAGATGCAAATGAATGCAAGATCTAACCTAGGATTCAAGAATAGACTCCAAGATTAGAAAATTACAATATTCAATAGGTTGGGTTCACCAAAATGAAACATAAAAAAATAGGTGTTTATCAAGGTGAATTGATCAAGATGATAAACCGCTATGTTTTTTCTAGGGGACGTTTCACTCGATTATGAGGGCCAAAATGTCTAAATAAAAATAAAAAAATTATCCTAACTATTATAGAAATGAAAAGAGAAGTTTTGGGAGGCTAGAATGATGTGTACCTTACTGCACAAAGCCTATTTTTAGGTCACAAAGGATTCATTCGCCTTTAATGGTGAATGGGTCCTTGTTAGGGTTTCTAAAACTGAGATATGGGTTATGTTCCTTGATTCCTACACTCTTAGATCCTCGATTATCCACTCTTGAAAACCTGTAACAAATTTTGTATCCTTGTTTTCGTATTCTTGCAATGTGAATGACAATTTTGCAACTTGACAACTTTGACAATTTTGCTTTAAACTTGTTCTCCACTTGATCTTTAACCTATAAATCTGCAAAAACACATTCAAGAGGAGAAAAATTGTTGATTGTTAGTGAATAGGGGTTTTCTTCGGTCAAAACCCTTTTAGGTAATTTAACGAAATGATGAAATAATTAAATTGAAGCATGAAACATGGAATAATGAAATGTTGATACCTTAGAAGTTGTCTTGAAATATAAATCTGCATACTAACATGAATTAGCCATGAAGAATGTAGATCTTGATCTCAAATTAGATGTGAAACAATGCTTGCAAGTAGATCCTCAATGCCACATCAACAATCTTAGCCCAACAACATGCATGAATGCACTATGCCTTTGACACGATGAAATGACCTTGAATTGCTGCAATAAAAATCTTGATAATCTACCTTTGAATGCCTTTAAAAATACTCTAGAATTTCTCTATAATGATCTTGTGAACTCTTAGGATGCTTGCATAATCATTCTTAGATGAAACTATGTGAATTAATCTTATATTTATACTAAATCTAACAATTAACCCCGAAATTCAAATAAATCAAGCCGACATAAAATTTAGGATTCAAAATCAATATGATCCCACCAAAATTAAGTTTAAAAAGGGGTGCCCTATGTGAGGAGGACCCATTCGCCACTAAAGGCGAATGGGTCTTAACACAACTTTCTAGGACCATGCTTCGGGGGGATGAAATAACATAAAAAACCCACCTCAAAAATGCAAAGAAAGGGGTGTCCTATGTGGAGAGGACCCATTCGCCACTAAAGGTGAATGGGTCCAAGCACCATTTTTTAGGACCTCAATTTTTCTAAATTAAATGTTATGCAATATCATTGTTAGGTGTCGGGATAGATCCTTCGAAAAGTGTCATCAATAAGGATTTAAATTTGAATTAAAGGGGCCAATTAAGCTTAATTAACCATAATTAATTAATTAAACCCTAGATAAGTGTGAAAGTGTAATACAACACTTTACAACACCCTAAATAAGATACAATTTAAGTACATTTTGTTAAAAGGGGCCCTAGATTCTATGTGAATGTGTACAACACATTACAATGCCAAATCAAGGCATTATTAGGTTAAATTTATGTCACTTATTCCCAAATTAAGTGTGAAAAAGGGTTAATTTTTTCTACACTACACACCACCAAGAAAAAGCTTGGAAAGAAAGAGATGAATGCAATGTGAAAACCTAACTCTATGACATAGAAGTATGAAACTGAAATACAAAATAACTGTTACCTATTTTTCACTACCAGCTCAAACAAGTAGAGCTGAATTGCAAATTCAAATCAAAAGGTACACAAGTTGCTCAAAAGTTTCTGCTAAGTACTCATTATTGTGCAATGTTTTGTTATAGTGTAAATTTCAGTAATATTATGCAAAAAACATCTCAAAATGATATCATAAGTTTGCATAATTTTTGTTGTTTTATTCATAATGTATAAACCAAAATCCCACACAATCTGTGGGAGTAACTCAATTTGATTTTCATAATCAAATAAGGGGTGCATGAAGTAAAGTAGACTATACTGAGAATAAAGAAGGCATAGGGTAGAAAGTGATTCGTCATTGCCTGGAATGATGAATCATTGACAAGTTGAGGTCTTTAGTTGCGGCTCTAGCTCTAGCTCTAGCTCCAAGCTCTGATGCACTTGCAAGGTTGATAGAAGTGTGGTTAGAGCAATGCAAATCAAATCCTATCATATGCCTACACTACCAACAAAAATATAGTATACATTTGATCAGGCATCCATCAGATGATTTTAGATTCCAAAGGCATAAAACTCAAGAGGAAAGCTTTCAGCTTCTTTTATTTTGTTAACACATTTATTCAGTGTGCAGGAATAGGTTCATTATGTTTGTAATTATTTTCATCAGATATGTGGAGTAAAACGGGCTCCCACAAGGGTTGAGCCCGAAATATCAAGAAGGTACTCTCTTATTCAACATTTATATGTGAGAGTCATAGTAGTCATCAAACAAGAACTGTTGTAATAAAGAAATTCATAAGGCAGTCTCTAATTCATATTGAAGGGAAACAAAGTACATTAAAATTTCAAACTATTCTTCATTACCTTTAAGTCATATACATGGTCTACAAGAGACTGAAATGGTTGTTCATACATGAAGAGCTTTATATCAAGAATAGTCATAAATAGGATTGTTATTACAAAAGAAACATGTGTACACTAAGCAAAAGCACAACATCATCATAAGAGAACAAGTCCACATCTGCTCTTCATTTAAAAGGAGTTATCAAGATCATGGAGGCATGACTTATCAGTCAAGGATATGCTACATGACTGTCATGTTGACAATAGCAATACATGGCACAATCATCAAGGAAGGGACAATCTTATAAATGATCACCATGGAGGTTGTTCTTCTTTGAGGAATGTGGGATTAATGTCAATATTGCTACTTCTTTTAAAAAATTTGAATACAGTGCATACACTTGATAACTACTACAACTTTGCATATACTTGAAGATTTTGTGGATTGTAGTAATCATTCAACAATTTCATTCAGAAATTAGGAAGGCTTTGATAATACTGTTGTTAGGATAAAGCTTGAAGTCTATCATTTCAATGAGGGTATTTGGGAGAGACTGCAAAAATACAACTACATGAAGACAAAAACTTTATTTTGAAAGTACAAATTTGTAACAATATGTCATGGAGAACGAGAAAAAACTATCATAAAATGAATAACAACATTAATTTCAAAGTGTAGCAATATACTCTCAAAGGACAGCCTTCACAATGACAAACATAGTCCATAGTCAAGACTAATGGACAATCTCTTTGAAGGAAAGAGTAGACAAACTTGAAGTTTTACTCGAAAATGTAACTTTCTTCACTTTGATCTGATATATTTTATAGCTTGGTAGGGTCGGGAAGCAAAACATGACAACCATATCAAGGAGTTTAAAGGAAGCCATGTCAAAATGACAATCATAATGTTGTTTGCTAGGTATAATCCCATGGTTCTGAAGGGCAGTAAGACTATTGTCAAAATGTGGCAATGAAGTGACCATGAGAATATAAAGCCATGGATGGAATCGATTGATAGTCTTTGACACGAGGTACAGTCACATACTGAGAAAGGTAGTCAAGCAATGAGAAAGTATCCTTAAAGGGACAAGACTCCAGAGTATTTTCCAACTGATTGCATATATTACATTAACATAAAGAGAGCTATTTATCATGAACACTGAACAAAGGATGATGCAAAGATAACAAGGATGAACAAAAGTGATAGATGGAAACCTTTTAGAGTATTGTCATAATCAAGAAGGACTGTAAAAGGGCAGCAGGGATAGGAATATACAATATCTCAAAAGGCAATGGACTGTGCAAAGAAATAACAACCAAGGCATGTGTGCAACAGTCACCATCCAATCAAGTATCTAATATAGCATAAGCTTTCATCATAAAAGAAAAAAAAATCACTGTGGTTATAAGTTGATAGCGTAGCAAGGCATTCCTTCATTCATGGTTAAAAATACAACATACGAGTATAATCAAAGGATGTATGTTTAGAGAGGCAGGTATTCAATGCTTGAAAACATATTATTAGAAAACCCTATAGAATTCACAACACAGTGATAGGCTCTCTTTTGAACACATAGTCACCATAATGGCCACACATAATGCAATTTTGTGGTGGAAAGCACAAATGGAGGTAAATGCAGGCCGTGGCCATGTTGAAGAAACTTCAAAGATAAATAACCTTTATGGTGGCCACAAGCACGTTGTAAATCTGCAAAACAAAGGCATACACAGTCGACATTTCCAAAAAAGAGATACAAAATTTAGCAATAGAGAAGCCACGATCAGGCATGGTATCACAATGAAATGAAATGAAGACACAGAGGGTTGCAGCCTCAAAGAGATAATTTTTCTCTTTATAGACTCAATACTCCCAAGTATTTGCAGATTAAAAGCAAAAGAATCGAGTTTCTTTCTGTGCAAGGAGGACTTACCACATTTCAAGCCTTTTTGCATAACAGAACTCTAGCTGAAACGCGATCTTCATGCATGGCGACCAAGCTCTCACAGAGCTTTCAAACTCATAGTTCCAAACTCATGGCTCAATCTCAATATACTCATGGTGACCCAAGTAAAAAAGATAGCAACATAATTAAATGTATCAGAAAGTGGTATGGCCGCAGCCTAGAAACTCAGAAGATGCTTCAAAAAAGGGAGAAATTTCCAGATCTATTCACTGAGGAAAACTCACCATGCATTCTCTACAAAAATATTTTGGAAAGCCTTCAGAGAACAGGTGAAAGTTTGAAGCTTCAAAGAATCAAACCTTGAGGAATGGTAGCGCAACAGTATGTTCAATAATGAAGCAAAAGTGAAGAATAATCTTTCCCTAATCATTTTATGAGATTTATTTTTTGACTAATCTTTTCAAATGAAATTATTGCAATAATACCACCACTGTGGTCTTGACCTTTAAAATCAAAAAGCCTAATGCTGCTGAGGGCCCATGAGTCTTTGAAGCTGACTTCAAAGTTATTTCTTTGAATTTAGATTTTTTTGCTTATGCATGGATTTGGGGAATAATAAATATCAATTAAATATTAAAGATGATTATATGATTACTTTAATATTTAACATATAATAAAAGGTGGATTAAACAAATATTAAATATTAAAATAATCATCAAATGGTTATCTTTAATATTTAATTAAAAGATTGCCTTTTCAAACAAATTCATGTAAAGGATGTAAGTGAGGGCCAATTGAAGATCAAATCAGGTTGAAGACTAGATCCATGCAAAATACAAGTAAAGCTAACTGGAGAATGAAATTGATCATGTGAGTTATGAAGATTTTGGCACTTTTCTTCAGTTTCACATCAGGTTATTAACTGAAGATTAATCATGCACAATACAGAGATGGAGTTCTAATTCTCATGGGTGAATTGACATAAACAAGGTGAATTTTTGCATGCTTGGCCCACATCCTCAGATTTCCAGTTCAGTTTGAGTTACAGATCAGTTATACGCACTGTGACTGTGAGTTTGAGACTGAGTTCACTCATTTTTGCATGAGTTTGAGCCTTCTTTTAAGGGATTTTTTCTTTTTGCTCAGATTTTGCCTTGGAGTTATCATTTTCTCACTAGAATTGACTTTCAGTTTCAAGTTCATGCACTTTGGAGTGCATTCTCATTATATATATTGGAAAAAGTTTATTTTTTTTCCTCTAGTTCTTGTTTTCTGCCTTTGTCTTCAACAAAGAAGACTATCTTGTAACTTAGCATTTTAGATTTAATACAGTCTTACAACTTTACAAGTTATCATTTTTGCAGAGGTGTTCCTTCATGATATTAATTGAAATACAGTTCACCTTTCCAATTTCAGGTGTTTTGCATGGTTTAAATAATTTAATCAATTTTGATGAGTTTCATTTTCAAAACCTTCAAATTTTTGTCTTGTTTATGCATGCATATATACAATTGCAGTTCGTCACAGGTTGTTAATTGTGCCTAAAAGTTGTTTTCTTTTTCCTCTAATTTGTGAAAACTCAATTTTCCTTAATAGGGAAATAATACATACAACCTTTTAATGAATTATTAATGTGTTCAAAGTGCTCAAATTGGATTGTGTTAACATATTTTCCTGAGGGTATAAGTTGTGAATCATTTTGCAAGTTTACCATCATTTAGGTGCATCACCGAGGTTTTAATTTTCGTTCATGCATTCAGTTCAATCCCTCCTACCCTTTTCTCAGAACAAATTATTCAAGTATCAAATTGACCATCATATAGGAAGTCGACCTAGAATCCGGAGGTTCAATCTCATTATAGGTCACCCACAACCTGAGTTTGATCCAATGTTTCAACAGATTGCTGAATTTAATCATTCAAGTGTTCGGGTGCAATTTGATTGACAATAATAACAAATTGAGAATGAGCAGAGGGGTACCTGGAAGAAAGAGGTGATTAAAACAAGCTTTGAAACATTGAAATTTTGATCTTTAATGCTCACTGGGACTCATACACTAGTTTGGGTGATTTAGTCCTAGACTAGGGTTTCTGTGCAGAAACTGGAATCTCTTAAGGACTGATCTGAATCTCCTGAAACCTCAAAAAAGGTAGTACTGGGACTCATACGCCCAAGGTGGCGATTTAGTCCTTGTATTAGGGTTTGACTAAAATTATGGTATTCTCTGGTGTTCTCTTGTAGCTTCTCTCCTATCAAATCTCTGAGTTAGAAACGCTAAATTGCAACCTGTAGATGACTTTTTGTAATCTTGCAAGTAAGGATACAATTTTGACAACTTTCTTCAATCTTGCAATTTTTTCTTCAAAGTATCCTCAAGCTCCAAAACACCTAGATCTATAATCACACATGTAGAGAGAGAAAAACTTGTTGATTGTTAGGAAATAAGGGTTTACCTTGGTCAAACCGCATTTAGGTAATTAGACCTTGTGATGAAACAATGAAACATGAACATGAAACATGAAATATGAAACATGAGCAATGATACCTTGAATAATGTCTTGAAAATTTGTAGGTTTTCAATCTAACATGAAGTGGCCATGAAGAATGTAGGTCTTGATCTTGAATTGGATATGAAACAATGCTCAACTTTGATCTTGAATGCTACATCACAAAACTAGCTCAACAACATGCTTGATGCATTATGCCCTTGACATGATAGTGGATCTTGAATTGTTGCAACAAATGATGAAGAAATCTGCCCTTGAATGCCTTAGAAATGCTCTTGAATACTCTATGATGCTCTTGTGAAGTCTTAGGATGCTCGACTCTTGATTTCTTAGTTAATATTATGATTTCTTAGGTGAAATAATATTTTTAAACCTTTTTATATAGTCATTCCATCTAACTTACCATTTATTAGATCCCAAATGTTGACATACATGAAATTTGAATTCAAAACCTTGATTTCTCACTCAAAACCCTAAAAAATGGGCCAAATGGGACTCATACACCCAAGGTGGTGTATAGGTTCCATCTAGATGGGACTCATACACCCAAGGTGGCGTATGGGTCCCACCAGGCCTTTTTGGGTAGAGGAAATGTCGGGGGGTTAAGATATTAAGTATATTGGTTGATTATGTTGGGATCTTGATTGAAATAAGCCTTGGGATGCATAATAAAGGGTCTTAGGGGCCTATTAATGATGATATGAATGTCATAAAGACAAGAGGGCCCAAAACTTAATGTGAAGGTGTAAATAAATACACTTTACAACACTAAATTAAAGCAAAATTAGGTCTATTTAGCTTAAAAGGGCCCTAAGCCTAATGTGAATGTGTAAAACACATTACAACACTAGATCAAGGCAACATTAGGTCCATTTTAATGTTAATCATTCCCAAATTAAGTGTGTAAATGTAAAGGGATACATTTTTCTACACTAGAATATGATTTTTTACTAATTTTAAAAGTGGAAATATTCTGAAAAATAAAAAATTGAGCATGCTCCCCATAAATTTGAATGTATATAGAATAGAGTCTGGTTTGTAAAAATGTAATTTATTTCAAATTTTGATGAATCATGGGTAAAAAATGAAACCAAAAATATCACATGTAGGTTTTTGACAAAAAAATGGGAACACTAGAAAAATAAACTAAAGATCTAAACCTTAACATAATTGAAACTTAGAAAAAATTACATGGTTAGAAATCTAAGAGAGAGTTCAATGGTACTATGTTAATTTTTTAAATTAACATTGAAAAACATGCAAACTTGATCTAAACAATGCGCTCGAGAATATAATTTTTTAGAATTTGCAAAAAACATGCATGTGTGCATTGACATGTAGGACCAACCCTTTAGGTTGGAAATACCCAAAGAAAATAATAAGATGAGCATGTTATAATGTGCTCGCATTTGTGCGAAGAAAAAATGATCTCTCTCCCTCTCTAGACCAATCTCTCTACCTCTCCATCCTTCTCTACTTTTCCCTATCTCACATCTCTCTCTATCTCTCTGGATAGTTCTACCTCTCTCCTTCCCTCCCTATCTCTCACTTTCTCTACCTCTATCTCACACTCTCTCCATAGAACTATACTTATCTCTCTACCTCTCCCTCCCTCCCTCATTCCCTTTATCTTTGTCCTTATTTATAAATCTCTCTAGACTTATCTCTCTCTACCCCTCCCTTTCTCTACCTCTCTCTCTAACTCCCTCTCCCACTCACTCTCTCCCTTTATCTAATTCTCTCTCTACCTCTATCTATCTCTCTCTATCTCCTAAGATCTAGACCTATCTCTCTACCTCTTTTTACCTTGATACACCTATCTTTAGACATCTCTCTCTCATTATTGGAATTCTCAATGCATGTTATAATCTACTCATGTTATAACATGAGCATGTTTTTTGGAATCCCAAAAAAGTGGTAAAAGGGCATGTCCATCCCATGATTTAGGACCCACATTCTCTATTTTTCTCTACAATCTACACTTTATCTGACATACAAAATGCACTTTTTATGGTGTTGAAAAAATATCAATCATTGTTTAACAATTCCACCACCTTTTTTATTTTTCAATATAGAAGAACTAAATTGCATGTTTTAGACCAAATTTGATTCTATGAACTAATATTTTCATGTTCCTAATGTTGGAATGACAATTATCATGTTTCTTATTCTAACTTGATAATATACAAACACTTATTTCATATTTTTTACCAATTCTATTATATTGATATAGAATTGAACTTTGAATACCAAGGAAGTCGAAAAAAAGCTCAAATTTTAGACGAGTGTCAATCTAAAATAAACTAAATAACATTGTGAAATTGGTGAAATTGAATCCCAGAGTTTAAGGTACGTTCTCTTTATCTTTCTACCTTTTGTCGATGCCACCTTGTCAACATAATTCATGTGCTAAATATCATAGTACTAATTCAAATTATTGCAACCTAATTTTTGACTTGAAACACATAACCATGAAGAAGAAAACAAGCGACTAAAGTCTCCAAACTATAAATCTCAAGGATTACATGGCCTCATTGCACTCTATGAACCATCCATTCTTCCCAATGCTAATTCTCCCTCTATTGCAACTCCCTTGAAAACCTAAATCCCCACATTTCAAAATTACCCATCTACACATTGTACAATCTTATAGATCTATCTTGGTGTAGATATTATCTAAAATTGAATGAAAATTAGCTATCTTTTCTATTTTTACTTAATAAATATCCTCTAATGTTTTCTCCTAAATATGCATCCATATGCACCATTTAAACAAATATGCCTCATTGGATGATTACATGATATGTGGTGACATAATTAGTACATGATGACTCATTTCATTGTATTCATTTTTAGTCAAAATATATTAACTTCAATTCCCATGTGAAACAAAATATCTTGTAAGAAAAAAAAAGTGAGCTTCTAGAGGTAAGAGTAACTCAAAACAAATGCATTTTAGAGGAGTTTCATATCATCCTTGACATGCAAAAAGTCTATTCGTGTTTTGTATATTTGTTTGATGATGATTTCAGGATCAAATGTCTCTACAATTCAATGATCTGAAATGACATGACCCTAATGGTCCAATGTAAACTTAGCATTGATTTATAGATTACTAACAACCCTCTTTTTGATAGTGCAAAGTCTATCTTATTTGATTCATTTTTCTCATTTTTGTGGCCTAATGGCACCATCTATCTAGGTTTCAATTTGGAATACCCTAGGAAATTGAAAATATTAAGTTTTATAATTAGTTATTCACTTTAATAATGAGTTATTGTGGTTTTCCCATGATTTTTATATATTTTTTGCAATTGAGGGCAGCCTTCTCATGCCTTTTCATTTGGTAATATTCATTTCTTAACACCCATCCAAGGTTTGGTGATCATTTTGAAGGTGTATAATGAGTTTTAAAAGAGGTAATATGAATTAAAATAATAACTCTTAGATCTCTCCATGGTGTTAATCAAGGTTCTTGTAACCATATTAAAGTGTGAAAGTCCTATAATAGCATGAAATTTACATTTTTTTAGCATGTGACAATATGAGGACAACACTTTGACTCAATTCTCAAAGGCAAGATTACTCCTTTAATATTTATTCCTTATGAATTGAGGATGGTGATTCTTATGAAGGTAGTTTAGGGCCTTAATGGATGTAATTTCTTGGAACATGTGTCATACTTTATTTATAAGGATATTTTGAAGGCACACAAATATCCAATTCACTACACACATGTGTCATAATTTGTTCATAAGGATATTTTGATCAAATAATGTATAGGGAGAGGGAGAGATAAAAAGTGAGAGGGAGAGAAACATAAAGAAATGGTGAGAGAGATATAGAAAGATATGAGAAGGGGGAGAGGGGGAGGGGTGGAGAGAGAGATAGATAGAGAAGAATGAAGGAAGAAAGTGGTAGGGAGAGAAAGGAGATGGAGTGATGAAAAATTAATTCAAACTTGATGCTATTCACTACTCCTTTCATTTCAAATTTGGAACTTGTCATTTTTCCTTTTATTTTAGACTACATATTTTGTATACCATCTTCTATATGGTGAACTTTTCCATCTAATGAATACAACATCAAATGTGAATCCTACTCTAATATAAAATCTTGATCTATATCCTTTATGTTAGGTGTTTGTGGTGTGTAAGAACTATTGTCTTGATTTATAGTTTTTGGCCCAATCATAATTGCACCAAAATATTTTTGAAAATAACTTATTCTATGATCTTAGTAATGGAATGTATGGATGGATTAATATCATATAAATTAGAAATTTGAGTGAGAGTAAGTGGCTAGGAATCAAGAAAACAAGAGAGTATGTATTAGTATTATTAATATGATGAGAGTAATTAATTCCAAGAAAGCGAGAAATTTGGATCTATTGTAAGGAAGAAAATGTAGAGAAAATATTGCCATGAATTCATGGAGAAGGGTATTCCTATTGATTATTGGAAATAATTTATGAAAAAAATAGGTTCAAATAAATTAACATATATAGAGGATGAAGAAGAGGAGGCCATGGTATTTAGGGTAGATATCAAAGATAGGGTGGGAAAGGTAGACTAGGATAGGGCAAATAAGGCTAAGATGGTAAGGATAAAGGAAAATGCAAGAAGAATAGAAAAAATAGAAAATAACCAAGGATTGAAACAAAGAGGAGACTAAAAGAGAAAATACTAGAAAAATAAATACTATATGAAAAATAAATAAAAAAAGTTACATTAATACACACAAGAAATAAGTTCTCAAAAATATAATATATAATGAAAGTAACAAATTATGAACTAATCTAACACTTAAAATTAGAAATTTGTATTTACATGATATGTTAGGTTCACTAGATCAAAGAATAAAAAACAAGTCTAATTGAGTAAGTTAATTAAGAAACCTTGATTATAACTAGGTGTTTTTTTTAGTGTATTTGTTGAAATACAACAAACTAAAGCCTTTTAGAATTAATCTAATTAGCCCAATCTAAAACTAAGTTAACATACACTAGAGTTGAATCTAAACATATGCCAAGAGACATAACTTGGAAACATAAATTTTGAAAATGGAAGAAGACAAACATGAACTATGACTGAGAGAGATAAAATTGTAAATAAAAAAATCAAATGCAATTGGGGTGCCAATGTTACCAACTATATGGGTTGACAAAACATTTGGAAATTGATTTTCCAAATTTAGAAGCTACAAGAGGTTCTCTCTACCAGAGGGGTTATGTGTATGGTGGAAGTGTCTAGATAGGGGCACTAAGTAGATACAAATTACATAGGTGTCTAGTATATAAAGAGATAGAGAGATAGAGAGGGAGAGGGAGAAACATATAGAGATAGTGAGAGAGGTATATATAAATATATATAGGGAGATGGAGAGATAGAGAGAGAGAGAGAGAGAGAGAGAGAGAGAGAGAGAGAGAGAGAGAGAGAGAGAGATATAAGGAGATAGGGATATATAGAGAGCTCGATAGAGGGATAGATAAAGAGTGAGATGGTGTGAGAGAGAGATAAAGATAGGTAGGAAGAGAGATGGGGAGAGAGGATAGAGATAGAGAGATAAAAATATAAATATATAGAGATAGATAGTTAGAGGGTAAGAGACAAATAAAGAGAGTGAGAGATAGAGAGGAATAGTGTGAAAGATAAAGAGGAAGAGGGAGTGAGATATAGAGATAAAGAATGAGAGGGAGAGAAACATAAAGAAATAGTGAGAGAGATTGATAAGAATATAGAAGAGAGAGAGAGGGTGAGGGAGGTGGAGAGAGAGAGAGGATATAGAGGGATGAAGGGAGAAAGACCAAGGGGGAGAGATAAAGAGAGAGGAAGGATAGAGAGGTAAAGATAGATACATATAGTAGAGAAGGATAGGGAAAGAGACATAAAGAGATAGTGAGATATATAAATAGATAGAGGGAGAGGGAGAGATAAATAGGTAGAGAGGGAGAGACGTATAGAGAAATAAAGAGTGAGAGTGAGAGATAGAGAGGGGGAGAGATAGAGAGCAATAGAAAGAGGGATAAATATAGAGGGGAGAGAGATAGAGAGGGGAAGAAGGGGAGAGGTGGATATATATAAAGAGAGAGGGGGGAGGGAGAGTGATAGATATAGGGAGAGGGAGAAAGATAGAGAGGGACAAGTATATATATATATATAGAGAGAGAGGGAGAGAGAGAGAGAGAGATTCATACATATAGTGAGAGATATATATAAAGCTTGATATATGGACAACAAGAGATGTATAAAAAAGAGAGTGAGAGTGAGAGATAAAGAAAGAGAGAGATAGAGAGATAGAGGGAGACAGAGGGAGACAAATAAATATAAAGAAAGAGAGAAGGGAGAGAGGGTAATATGGATATACGTATAGAGAGAGAGGGTATGAGAAATATAAATAGATATTAGTGAGAGAGATAGAAAAAGATAAGGGGAGAGGGTGAGGTACAAAGATAAATAAGAGGGAGATGCCTAAGATAAATATATAGAGAGTGAATGAGATAGAAATGACTACATGGAGAAGGAGACATGGAGAGAGGGGGAAGATAGAGAGATAGAGAGGGAGAGAGAAGAGAGAAAGAGAGATGTGATAGAGATGGAGTGAGGGATATATAGAGAGATAGAGTCAAAAATGGAGAGGGAGAGAGAGAGAGAGGGGGAGATAGTGATACAGTTCTAGAGATATAAAGGAGAGAAATGGAGGGAGGGAAAGAGGGGGAGGGAGAGAGAAGGGAGAGAGAGGGAGAGATAGAGAGAGGGGGGATAGAAAAATAGAGATAGAGAGGGATATATAAAGAGATAAAGAGAGATAGAGATATAGAGATGGAGAGTGAGAATGGGAGAGATTGTGTGTGAGAGAGTGAGAGGGAGAGAAAAAGAGAGGGGGTGCAAAAATATAAAGAGAAGGAGAGATAGAGAGGGAGAGGGGGAGAGATGGAGAGATAAAGAGTAAGATAGAGAAACATAAATAAATGGTTAAAGATAGAAAGAGATAGGAAAGGGAGAGGGGGAGGGGGAGAGATGGATAGAAATATAGAGACGAATGAAAGGAGAGATGGGCTAAGAGAGAAAGGGGGATGGAGAGATATAAAGAGAGAGGGAGTTGTATGAGATAGAGAAAGATAGGGAAGTAAGAAGAAGGAGGGAGAGGATAAAGATACGTTGAGAGATAAAAGAAATCACAGTGGAGGGAGGTATACAAAGGATAGATAGAGGTGAGACACTGGGGGAAGAGATAAAGGAGGGAGAGATCTTAGAGAGAAAGAGAGAGAGAGAGAGAGAGAGAGAGAGAGGGAGAGGAGGGGATATATATATATATATATATATATATATATATATATATATATATTGAAAGAGATAGAGAGGGAGAGAGGGGGAGAGAATTAAAAGAGATAAGAGAGAGGGAGAGAGAGAGAGAGACATAAATAGATACAAATAGAGAGAACAAAAGAGATAGAGAATGATAAATATATATAGAAAGGGGGAGAGAGATGAAGTGTTTAATTTTAAGAAATGGGATTGCATTTTTTATTTTATAAAATATCACATCTCATGTTCTACAAAACACAATCTTGTTTTGTGGAACATGAAATGCATCATATTTCATGTTCCACTAAATGTGCTCACATTTTGTGGAATATGAAATATACTCGTATTTTGTGTTGCACAAAACATGCTTGTATTTTTTAGTCAAAAATATTTCTTTCCCATTTTTCTTTGAAATAGGTTTGGATAACACTTGCCCAAAGACTTGGAATATTAATTTACCTCTATTTCGCATGTTTTTTTATCTTCAATGGAGATCCTCATCTTGCACATCATCAGATTTATGCATTGTATAATGATATTTAATAAAATTACCACCAAAATTTTGCATGTCTTCTTAACTTTCTAACCATATAATTTTTTTATATTTGAAATACATTAACATATTTATTTTTAATTTCTTTTACTAATGTTTCTATATTCTTTAGATACATATGTCTTGATCTTTCTTTATAACTATTAATCTTCTTATCAAAATTTAAAAAAATCTAGGATTGTTCTACACTTCATTCTTTACACATTAAAAAAATTGTATTTTCGATTATCATTGTGCAACTTATTTGATGCACACGCTCAGTGATGCAATTTTTAGGATGCATCCACTTTGAAAAATCACAAAAAAAAGTATATTCAATAAAAAATTATAAAAAGTATACAACTTCTACTCTCTTAACTGTGTTTTTATCAATAGTTTTTAAAAATACTAAATACAACAAAAAAATAGGGAGGCACACACCAAACACTATATTATATTTTAGTGAGAAAAATAAGAATACTTTTGTGTGCACACAATATTTCATCCTCTTAACCATAACTATTTTTGAAAAAAAATAGTAGTTTAGAAACTAGATTTAGAGTATTACAATTATTGTTTTTGTTGTATCTTCAAATTTTGAGTACATGAATCTCAAATTACTCATCCAAGGTTAGGTTTAGCTAATTTAAAAAAAAAATGTCACTTTTGACCCCCTTTTTATATACCATTTCCATGCACTTACCCCTAGTGAGTACAAAATTTTATATGGTGCTACAAGTTTATGAGTCGTTCAATCCCTAGTAATTAGTTTATATAATGTTGGTACTCCCTTTGCTCTTGTAAAACATTTGACACAAGGGAGAATGCTAGAAAAGATGTCTCAACTTTGTTGTTAATGTTAATATTATAAACTATATAATTTTTAGGCTATAGAATGGAAAACAAATAATTTTGGGGAAATAGAGTTTATTTTAGGGCAATTTTTTTGAGTTGTTCAACATTACTTCTAGGGATGCTCAATGTATGGATCTTTTCAAACTCTACAATTAAAAAAAGGGGGCCCTGATAGCTTCCCAGATCAAAATTTATGGTCTCCAAAGGTTGCACCTTCCACATTGGAAATGTAAAAATATCTAGGACACTTAAAAGACCCACAAGAGGGAGTTACATTTGTTGCCCAATTGATGACGTATGCTATGACACATCATAGGATATATTTCATTAGAGATAATAGAGAAGAAATGGAATACCAAAGTAGATGAATTATGACGAGTTTATGACAAATAGATTGGTTATGGGTAGAAGTACAAAATTGTGTTACACTTTTGACCAAGTTATCAACACAAGTGAATTTAAGCATTTCTAACTAAAAATAAATTTTGGTCGAACATACGATCTAGAAAGGTTTATTCTAGCTAAGTTAGATATGAGTCTCAACTTCTTCAATTAGAGTGTCAATTAAATGCATATTTTGCACCAATTTAAAACTAATTTGTCAAACAAATAAAGTTATTCAAAAAATTTGATGTTTCAACAACTACTCTTATAAATAATATTTTTTTAAAATATATATTTTTAAAAAATATATGTTTTAAAAATATATATATATATATAAGTGTAGTTTTTTAAAATATAAATTTTTAATAGTCTAATTATTTTTAATATTTAGTATTTTATTTTTACTAAAAGGTCATCAACATCAAAATATAAGGTGGATTATCTTGTCAAGAAAAAAATACTAAAATTTATTTTAAAAAATTGAAAAAAATATGATGCATTAAAGAAAAAAAATTTATGTCAAGATGATATAATTTATCTTCTATTTTGAATAATAGTTAAAACAAAAGTTGATGTATCATGATAATAATGTTTTTAGTGAACACAAATTTTAAGATTTATTTAAGAAGTAATGTTTATCAAAATGAACTCAATACCATATAAATGCCTACAACATGACTTTGCCGTTAAACCAAGCACCCTTTGATAATATGACATAACTTTGTACTTGTAATCTTATAGTACATTTTTAGCATGTAGAATTATTTAAAATTTTGAGTGTTAGACTTCTAACTAAAAATTCAACCACCACATTTTAAATAATTTTAACTCATAATTTTCTAATTATCATTAACTTTGAAAGCTATCTTACACCTAATTCAACACCCTCCGCATCTTATTTCACAAACACAAATATTCTTTCTTACAAAATCACTAACCATAATCACCAAGTCAATAGCCATTACTTTGAGAATTTAGAAAAGTTACATGTGAACCATTTAATCATTACAAATTAATACATTTTAATATAATAAAAAATTTCCACATCACAAATATATATTCATTACGAACTCTACAATCAAAATCTTTTTAATCTCAAATAATAATCTATATAAAAGAATATTTTAAGAAACGATTTATTTTTCTAATATTAAGTTCCGTCAAATTTCAATATGCAAATTGCCCGTTGAACTTTATAATATATTTTTAGAAACTTTATAAAATTAATATAAATGCACTAATGATATCAAGTTTCCACAATCCATATTGTATTGTTCCAAAGACTTTTGGATTTGATTGTGTGCAAATTTTTTTTTTTACATCAACGTTTCGGATCACACTCCATGTTCCAAAGACTGCCTGATGATGGATCACGGAGTGTGATCCAAAACGTTGATGTTAACAAAAAATAAAAATAAAAAAAAATTGCACACAATCAAATCCAGAAGTCTTTGAACAATATAAATGCACTAGTTATATGCACTACCTAGTTATTTATTATTAGAGTCCATTTGACGGACGGCAACCCACCCAGGCGATTTGACATTTGGGATAGGGAAGTACCTCTTCGATGGGACTGTTCATCGTCAAATGACAGGCGTTTTCCCACTTGAAATACAATTCTGACAGTCTACACGGAAGCCATCAATTGTTACGTGTAGAGTTCGACGAAATTATGATCGCAGAGTCCCAGGCAAGCCAGGTCCAAACCGAATCTGATTTTCTTCTCCTAAATTGGATTTCAAATTCAGAGCTTTTTCATCTTTTCCGACCATGGAAATAATGTCCGCCGTTCATCGCAGAAGTTCAAAGAAACGTGATTAGGCATGGAGGACAGCACAGAATTTTATCTCCCGCCTACCATCCAACTGTCCGATCCGGTAAACATTTTCTATATAGATATATATGGGGTACACATTTTCTATTCGTTTTTTGTGCAACCAGCCCCCACAGCAACACGGTTTGTTATCTGTGTAGATTTATTGTTTTGTTATTTGAATAATATAATATATATATTTTTAATAGTGTCATTTGTACACAAATATATTTTTAAAATTTTAATTCTTTATATTTGAAATATCTTATAATAAATAAAATAATCTTAAAATAGATTAAAATAAAAGAATTATAAATAATTTAATTATACTTATTATTATATATTATATCTAATTGACTTTCCACACTCTTCTTCGACGTACCCATTGCACGCTAGGTGCGATTGCTAGTTATGAAATGAAATGAAAATTTTTAATGACATCCATGAGGCCAAAGAAGCCTAAGGGACCCAAGACCAGCACAAGAGCCACCCACAAAAAGGTCCTAAACAGATTGTAAACTCTGTTCGAGATCAGCCCTCCTGCAGTGAATTTTGATGATGAAGTTTGCAGCTTTGTCTAACCTTGATTCTTCAAACAGTTTATAAATTCTAGGAAACCTCACAAAAGAAACTTCTATTGAATAATACATAAACGGCGTATTCATTTTCTAAGGACAGCATTGACTCATTTTTATTTCAAGGGCATTGGATAGACAACGAGGGCGGCCTCAGGCTTTGTAACAGTCAAGGGCATGGAATAAAGCTTGGTCCTTATTCTGTGACATGTTTATGGATCTCGAGTAGTTAAAACTCTTCGATTATATGATTTTTCTAGGCAGAAACAAAACCTCTGGACTGTTCTTGCATTTTCGGTTTGTTTTCTGCGATAAATGCAAATAAAAAGCTCAGAAGAAATCATTATTGTTCAATGAAGTTTGGCAAGGAGTTTGTGGCACAAATGGTGCCTGAATGGCAGGAAGCTTATATGGACTACAACTTTCTCAAGAGTGTCATAAAAGTTATCCAGCGCTACAAAGCAAGGCCAAAACCTTCTCTCAAAGCCATTAATTCTCCCCTCGGAGGGATAAAAAAGGCCATGTCTTTCAGAGCCTTCAGCGGTCTCATGAGACGAGATAGCAACCGTATTCATTCCCCTAACAAAGAAGAAATTATTCTGGTAAAAGGTTTTTAGAATTTTAGTACATTACTTCAATTTAGGAAGGCCTAGATTTCTTATCTAAAGATTTTGTTTGTTTATTTGCAGGTGACAAATAATGAACAGGACGGGAAGGATTCGTATGAAACGATGTTTTTAATGGCTGCCGGGGAAAGGGGGGAATATGATGTGGTTTTCTTCAACAGATTAGACGAGGAGCTTAACAAAGTGAATTCTTTTTATCGTAGCAGAGTTGAAGAGCTTGTCAAGGAAGCGGCTGAGCTGGATAAACAAATGTCATCTCTGCTTGCCTTTAGAGCCATTGTGCGCAATAAACCTGGTCAATGTTTTACGACCAACGATATCGAGGGAAAAGCACCTCCAAACGCTGGAAAATATTCTGGTATCGATCTTATTTACATATATAGTTACAGTTCTAATCTATTTTGAGCTGAATTCAGTTAGACATGCTTTCTAGGGTTTAAAGATATATTTTGAAAGTAAAAATAGAATAATTATTTATCTATTTTGGTGTGGATGAATTATAAAATTATTATGGATCATCAAAATAGCTTCACAATCTTAAATAGAAAAATTCTATTATTATTATTTAAGGTGGATGATAATACAGTAACATTGTGGAAGAAAATGTTTGATCTCTTAGAATTCAATAAAGAAGCCAATCTTAATAACTCTCTTCTTTAAATATTTTGTAATTCTTCATCAAGATTAAAGAGGAAAAAATCACTATCAACTCACAATCTGTATTATAAAAGCTCCATGAATTGCAGCTTGAATTCATCACTTTTTACACTTTCAAATACAATTTTACTCAAGCTAACTTGGCTCTATTCCAACCCCAGGATTACTGATATGAAGTTTTATTTGAGCGAACTTCAGATTATAAATTGCCTCAATATCCTTGTACATATAATCTGCATTTCAATCTTTTCCTGTCTTTGCAGGGCCTGCATATATGGAAGAGATAAATGAAGAAGTGATCAACGCCGACGGTACAGTCGAAACTGAAAGCACGCACGCCAGAGCAGAATCAAAAACAGATAACGAAATTGAAATGACCGGTCTCGGGTTCGAACCTCCCGCAGCGAGAGCAGCCCCAGCTGAGAGGCAGATCCGATACAAGCGGAGAATTAACAATAAACCACATCCCATTGAGATTATGAAAGATGTACAAATAAGGATTACACCAGACACCCCGCGGTCTACTATAAGAAACATCCTCAACAATCCGGAGAACAGGACATTGAGCGGAAGAGATCTCAGGAGAGGCAACGAAATGGTCCGCACTGCGTGCATTGAATTTTATGAGAAGTTGACCCTCGTCAAAAGTTACAGGTAACAAATTTCCATTGTTTATTATGTATGACGTGCAGTTACTGTATTTTCTGACATTGATCTCTACGTGCTGCAGTTCGCTCAACTTGTTGGCTTTCTCAAAAATAATGAAAAAATATGACAAGGTGAGTTGTACCTATTTGTCATTCTGTCATATTGGTGAAGTTAGGCAGTTCTTTTTCGAAATTTCAATCGTGGAATTTTCTTTTGTTTATTACCTATCTAGCCTAATGTATGAATTAATGGGGCATAGCGATTTGAATGTTTCACCCACACCCCACTTAATTCGAGAATCTAAAATTATTATCATAAAAAGTCGTACGCGAGGATGAAAGGTCAATTAGGGGAGAGGGGTCCAGTCCACCTGTTTGCACTTAATTTTTTAATTTATTTTTTTACAATAATCATTATATAAAAATTAAGAGTTTTGTAGAGTATTTCATATGTAATTTATTTT
>VDFB02271358.1:228749100-228777035 GCA_007258455.2 Sequoia sempervirens
TGTTGAGCCTCTTTAGCCAACAAGGAGTTAGTGTGATTGTTGTTTTCTATTGTGTTAAGAATAAGTTTGCAAGCCTCCTTAGCTGCAATTTCTTGTTCAAGGCATGTTAGAAGTGAGCTTTGTTCCAGAGATTTGAGTAATAAAATCATGAGCCTCCTTTGCCTTGGTCGAAAATCTCAGATTTCCGTTATTTAAGTTCCGCTTTTATGATCTTGATTTCAACTTATAGTGAAGTGTGTAGGTGTTTGTTGAGAGAAAGGTTATTGAAGTACTTTGTCAGAAAATCTGCCTTGTTTATTTCTAGCTTCTCTTGCTCTGCTATTACTTGAGAGGTTAGGAACGTCTTTAGTTTAAGTTAGTCGTAGTTGAACTTCTTATATCAGAAAATCTCAGCTGCGGCGTTTGTGTTTAATAAACCTTGTGCTCTAAGCTGATCAAAAGATAGGCTTACTTAGTTTTAGTTTCTTTTCTTCAAACACCATCAGCAGAGGGAGCTTCCTCCTAATTTTGAAGAAGAGCGGGGCCTTTATCCTGCGGCATAGCTGTCTTCATTTCAAATCCGCATTCCGTGAGGTGAATTTAAATTCAAATACTATTTGAATGCTTTTTTGGAGCCTTAATGGCGCAGCTGTGCATAATATCTGATATATTCTTTCTGATTCTATCATTTGTTGTTATTAAATTCTACTGGGTCGCCATTGAAGACTTGGTTCGAGCTTTTATGTATATATCTGTTGCTTGTGCAAACTCGATTTATGATTTTTGAGGCTCAAGGAGAGCAGGATGGTAAGTTCTCTTTTTGTTCTTGTTTCCTTCATTTTGAATAAAAAGAAACCTCACTGCATTTTGTGTTTTCAAAAAATAACGCCATGCTTTTCTTTTTCTTTCCGCATTTCGTTTCAATCTCAATTAGTCTTCTCCTCTGCTCATCACTCGGAAATTCCTTTGGAGCCTTTCTGAACATCTGAATGAGCATTTGCTGCTTAATGAAGGAGTTTGACTGGTGTTTTCCTCACTTTGGCTTTTGTTGCATGATTGGCACACTTCTTCACCAGAAGCACACACCCGTTTCTGAAAATACTTCTCTGCCTTTATACATTTGCATACATATCTTCATTATATAAAAGGAATTTCTTGTTTGTTTGCATGTGCTCTGCCCACATGCACCACAAATGAAGCACTCTCTCACTGGTTTATCCTTCAGTTTTTTGACATTCGAGGTATGATTAAGACTCCTCAATGAAACAAGGAGCAGATAAAGACCAAAGATACAGCTGGAGACCACTGGAATGGTGGTGTCTATATAGCATTCGTAATGCACTATGTGCATCTTGAATTCACGTGCATGCCTTTTGACAACAATTAAAAAAAACAATGGATAGATGCAAAACGACAGCGCTAACCAACTCTTAAGTGCTTGGACTTTTGTCCGTCTATATCTGCTTTCATGTGATAGATAACTTTATATACAGCACACATCAAGCTTCTGAGGTGCCACATGTCCACCCTATGGCTTCTACAATTTAGTGGCAAGTGGTGAGCTTTGGAACAGATCAGCTACAATGATCTCTCCATTATACTCTTTTTCTTCCAGCAGATTGTCTGTAATATGATATTGAACCTGGTGCGAATGCACATTAAAATTCACTAAATATCACAGGTCATCTTCAAGCTTTAGAAAATATGTTGATTAGAATGTCCTCTGAAATCATTGTAAATGCAGCTCATTCTTCCAAAAGAATATAAATAGATAAGTACAGAATCTGCTTGTTGTTGAGAAAGATTTGAATGAAATGAATAATGAAGTATAGAGGCAGACACGCCTTCCCTAAAAGCACATTAAAACCATACTCAAAACACCATTTGAAAATGGAAAATTGTTCTTGTTACATTTTGTAGTTGTTGTTTTGAAAATCTTTGTAAACAGTGACTGCCATTTGAAATCAGATGCTCCATTTATTGTTAATGTTGGTTAACATTTCTCATCACTATGAACGCTTGTAACAACAGTCCTATTCATTTAATCAATTTTGTAGCAGCCTTCATGAGTGTTCTCTATAAAATGCTCCTTTCTTGTTGAATACAGATCTGTTTCTTTGTCATATCTTTACTTCTTTTGATCAGCTGAAATCTTGTTGATGACTTGCATTGATTGCAAAATATGAGAATGTTGCTTCTCATTTATAAGAAACAATTAACTTGTTCAACACTCTTCTTTCCCTTCAGTATAAAGGGGCTCAATGCCTTATTAAAAATGTGAATAATATGAAAGGCAGAGCTGGAACAAGAGATGATAAATGGAATATATTTTTTTAATTGTTTCCTTTGAATGATGAGCAAAAATAATTGCTCAATTTGTTTCACCATGCTGAATTAGACTGCTTTTATTATTTGATATTGCTCTATAGCAGTCCTGTTTGATAACCGTAATACTTGATGACTCTCATGTAATAATGTGAATGAGAGGTGTCCTTATGATATGTCGAGCTCTACCCTTGTGGGAACCCGTTTTACTCCACATATCTGATAAGATGATCACGAACATGATGAACCTATTCCTGCACATTGAAACAAACATGTTAGCAAAATAAAAGAAGTTGAAAGCTTCCATTGAGTTATGTTTTTCTTGACTATCAACCTTTCATCTAGTGAATGCTTGATTTAATGCAAATTACATTCCTGTTGGTAGCGTAGGCATAAGGCAGAATGTAATTCATCATTGCTTAGAGTACCCTCTAATGCCATTCCTTTATAATTTTGCAGGTTCATGGAGCGAGGAAACAAGGCTGCAGCAGCTTGGAGACGCGACGACTGAAGAAATCAACGAAAGTGATTCATCATTACAGGCAATGATGAATTGCTTTCTCTTCTTTGCACTTATGTTATTTTCAGTAGTGTAGTTTGTCTTTGAATTTTGTATTCATCATTTGATTGTCATAATCAAATTCAGTTACTCTCGCGGCTTGTGCGAGATTCGGTGTTTTTACAAAATGAATAAAAAGCATTACTATGCAAATTTTCAATTTTCTGCTTCAAATACTTGCACAATAAAACTATGATTCAGATGTAAATTGATCTCTATGATGATCAATGAATACTTAAACAGCAAAACATGAAAATTTATGTACTTATCAATGATGAATTTGATTCAGCTCTACCTGTTTGAGCTCGTAGTGAAAAATAGGTAACAACAGTCACAGGTCTATATTCACTAACTACACACTTTGTGAGTGTTGTGTTGTGTCACGATTACTCTATCATGTGAGAATGCAATTGCTTTAAGTTAATGTTGCAATTGTAATGCAAAAACATGGTTCATCCATTCTCTTATGTCAATATCTTCAGTGTACTCTTGGGGCATTACATGATCCAAAATTAGAAAATTTGGTCACTATATGATAACTCTTCCATGTACTAGACACTCTTAAGATCCATTTTGAAGGAAAATGTATGAACATTGTTGCAAAGTACAAGTTAGAGGAAATAGGGAAATAAATGTTCTAAGTTATCTAAACACTCAAGAGAAGGATGTCATGCTAGAAATTAGCTGTTAGTGGTGGAATTTGTCTATGGCTTTTTTTTTTTGACAAGTTTGACCACTAGCATACTATTTGTCAATGTGTAGAAATAGTATGTAGGATAGTTTTGGCAATAGCCAAAAAATTCCTACATAATACAAAAATGTAGAGTCCATGTGATTTGGAGAAGCTAAAGAGTTCAATATTTGAGTTTTAGTTTTTGAAGGCTCTTGAGTTCCTCTACAATGATTCTTGTAACTCATTTATATAATACCTCAAAGGAAGGTCATTTTAAGGTGCTTTATTTTAATTTTTTGGTTGAATTGTTATTATGTTGTTTCACCATATGAGTCTTATAGAAGCTATGAGTGTGTGTTATAGAAGTGTTAAGATTATTTGAGGTATTTGTGTAAGAGATATGAACAAATGCCTTTAGAAGGCATTAACCTTTATTGTAGCCCATGACAAGATAATTTTTAAAGAGGAAATCCCTTATTCTTTGGAATTCTCTCCCCTTTTTCATTTTCTAGGCCAATTTATATTTTCTACTTTATCTTATGTGGGTCCATGCTCTCTATTTTTCTTATATACGCTCCCTTTATGTTTTTTGTATTTAACCAAAACACAATTAAGACCTAAAAAATATTTTTCAACAAAATTAAGACATAAAGACTATATTTTCACAATTTTTTTGTATTTTAAACATAAAAATACAGCTTAAAGAAGAAAATACATTAAAAATTAATTAATTATATAATAAAATATCTAGATTCTAAACAATCAAAATAACCAACATGCAAAATTCTTTCTTGGTCAAAATGACAAGGCATATCTATTATGGAAAAATTGAGGAATGCATGAAAAAAGAATTTGAAAGAATAAATCTTGAAAGGAGAAAAAATAGTTAAGAAGTCTAACAAGTGCAATAGATTACAATTTTTAAAATCAACGAATGAATAACTAACCTCTTCTGAGCTTACAAGATAAGATTTTTCCACAATGTCAAGATAAATTCTTGATGCTCGTCTTCCAGTGATCTATAAACATAACAAAAAATTAAATTTATAATATAACAACTTCAAAAATGATTTTATTGAAATTTAGTACAATCCACATAGTAATAATTAGAAAAAAAAATTAAGCAAGCTTCAAATAATTTGACACAATTTTTGAAGTGACTCTACTTAAATTTAATTTTTAATTTTAAATAAATAATAATTATGATACCTTTGGACTCCTACTTTTAGTTCAACAATAGATCTATAGAATTATTAAATATATAGTTATACAAATAATATTTCCTCCTTTTAAAAGCTTTTCCAATATGAACTATCTATTTGCATATAATTTATATAAATTTTTATCTAAAATTATTATATTTAATAAAAAATTCAATATAAAATTGATAAATATATAAAATTATTTGTTAAAAAATTTCTTAAATATTTAATAAAATTTAATTTCCTTATAGTTTAGGATTTGAATCACTTATATATTTTATTTTCCCTTTCTTTTCTATTTGGTTTTGGATTTTTCATTTGTAAAACTTAATAGCGTAAAAATATAATTTAATAATTTCTTAAATTTTGTTACTTTTTAAAAATATTATAGAACCACTTTCAAAAGTATTAGCCAAGCAACAACATGGTACCTTGTTGTAATCCCCTTATGATCCATAATGTAATTGTGTTTTCTACCCTATCTTTTATCGAAAACTCTTCTAACATATATTAAGTATTATTATTAATAAAGTTCATTTTATAAGATTTATAATAAAAAGTGATTGGTTGACATGCACAACATAAAAACACACAAGTTCACAAAATTAACAATAAAAAATAAAAAAAACACAAGTAGTTGCTATAAGTGATGCAGGTAGTGGATCATCATGCCTTGCAATCACCAAATACATAAAGCAAGCATTTAGATACAAACTAACCTCATTACTATGTGGGAAGCACTAAGAAATGACCATGTTGTCTTGTAGGAGGCTAATACAAATGACCTAAACTATGAGAATGACTCCACCTACATGGAGTAGGATTAGTCTAAGTCACACCATCAAGAGGAATGCAACTCATAGGACAAATGACATTGTCTATTGATTAAGTAAATCTTGAAGATGCTAAAATTCTAAAGCAGCCTTTTTAGTCTAGGCCTATGTCTATGGGTACACAAAGAAAAAGGCATTCATTATTCAGTTAAAGAGAAATTACAATAAATCTTACCATTAGAAAAAAAAATCTATTTCTAGATCTACAAACATAAAAAGGATAGCTCCTATAAGGAAATTTCAAAGTGTAGCAATATAAATAGGGTAGGGATCATATCCTCAACCAGAGTAGTTCCAACAACACAAAATTAAAACAAAATGGAGAAAAAAGTGTGTGAATCCATTTCCAAGATTGTTGAGCACAAGGGCAAGTTTACAAGATATATTTGAATATCTCAAAACTTTGACAAATCAAATGCTTAGGATTAGCCACCCCCAAGTTGATTTGGCCTTTCACCCATAGGTAATCCCTAATGTTGAAGCCACTAAAGAAAATGATTTTTTTTGGATCTAGACTCACCTACCAAATTCTTTAAAGTCTAAACAATAAAATACAAGAAGAAGAACAAAGGCACCAACATTAATTCAACTTATTAAGACTTGGGAATATTAAAGGAAGCAATGATATGTGGAAATAGTTCCTACACAATTATTTGAGGGAAGAATATACACAAAATTTACAGTTTATAATTGCAAGAAAGAAAATAGAAAAAAGATATAACATCACACAACGTTTATGTGGGGTAAACCTTTTTAAGAGAAAACCCAACTCTTTAAAGCATGAGTCAATTATATTATCAATAGCAAAATTTACAATGCAATCACAAACGCATGCTCTTGTAGCAGTATCAGTGACATCAAAAATTGGAGCAATTATGGCAACCAAGCATTACTTGCAAATAAACCAAACGACTATGCCATACTCCATCTCCAAGCACCAATAAATGGACAAATACCAAACCACAAACCAAGATGGTTTTCTAAAACTATGGGACAAAATAATGAACCAAAATTCTAGCACCTAAGTTGTTCATGGTCTTCTAGGATATTTTTAGAAGATGTTCTTATAATTGTCATCACCTATTATAGAATCTAGCAATACCTAGCTCCCCAATTTAGTGCCCTATTTTAGCTTATTTAACCCATTCAAAAATGCCTCTTAACTTGTTATAATGTTGGTAAATATTCCAATATAACTCCCTCATGCATCTTCTTACACATCATAATAATATTAGATGTTCTTACAACCTCTTACATGTAAATCCCAAGGTATCCAACTCATGGAAAAGAGTTCCACCTCATAGTGGGACACCCAATTCCTCATGTGAGGTAAAAATAGTGAATAAATAGATAAATTAAAAATATAAACATTTATAAATACTAACATTAAGAATGCAAGGTTGAGACACATTTTCCCAACATTCTCCTACTTTTCAAACACCTTGCAAGAGCAAAAGAGAAGTCCAATAGTTTCATCTAATTGCTATGGGTTGTGAGGCCCATAGGCTCACTACACCATCTAAACTTATATGCACTTATGAATTTTATCAATGCATCTCTAACATTCTCAAAAGTATTAATCTTATCTAACATTACCTTCTCATCCTCTGCCATGTCATAAACAAATTTAGAGTAGACATCAATGTGCTTAGTCCTCACATGAAAGGTTGGGTTATTTGTTAAACATATGGCACTCTAACTGTCACATAAAATTGTATTAGCTATGTGATTCAATCCCACATCTAAACATAAACTCTTAACCCATATGGCTTCTTTACAAGTATGAGTACTTGCTATAAATTCAACCTCTATAGTAAATAAAGCAACAATAACCTACCACTTTCTCATCCAATTAATATAACCACCAAATAAATAACACAACCATTAGTAGATCTCTTACTATCAAAACTCCCTACCTACTTATCTATAAGTTCACAAATATCCAATGTGTTGATCCCCTGTCTAGAATAAACATGATAGAAAATAGAGTACTAAAAGCTACTCGACCATACTACATCCTAATGAACTCATCCGGGATCAACCATGAACTAAAAGTACATTTGAATACATGCCCTTAAGATGGATGATTATTTTGGGAAATAAAAACCCTTCTGGAGTAGTTGGTATATAAAATTTGGTTGTTAATGGCGATCTAGGTCATGCAAGGATGTAGGTGGGAGTAAATAGTATAAAACGTGTAGGAGTTTAAAAGGTTTAAGGATCAATAATCAAGGATACCTCATGACCATACCATTGAAAGTCAAGGGTACCAATAAATTCATCTCTTTAGGTATGCACACAAGTTTAGGTTTGAACTCATGATTCCAAGAAGGCTGTAGGTTCTTCGCCGGGTCCGGGTCCTGGGTCCGGGTCCTGGTCCTCCTGCTGGTTCGGCCAGGGTCCTTCCATTTGGGCCTTGGTTCGCCAGTGAAGAACCCGGGCGAACCCGGGCAGAACCCCGGGCGAACCCAAGGCGAACCCGGGCGTGTGGGCGGCAAAAAGTGCATGTTTTATGTTTTTTTTAATATTTTTCTTCCCTTTGACTTTGACCCACGCCATGGGAACCCTAAAAGTGACCTCTAAAACATGTTAAACACCTAAACTGCCTCATTTTCATTCATTTGTTTTGCAAACAAGCATTTTCATTTCAAGAGGCTGACTTCTTATTTTAACTTGTTGGATTGACAAAAGGAGTTGAATATTGATTGTTGAAGCTTCTACAACGATTGCATTGCCATTCCTACAGATTTGCAAGTGTTCATTGGCTGCTACAAAGATTGTTGAAGATTATTTTTGCAAAAAGGTATGTTTTTCTCATTTTTTTCTCATTTTTTCATTCTTTTTGTTTTTGTTTTACAAACAGAAACTTTGTTTTGCATCTTTTTTTTTCTGTTCTTCTATGAATGTATACATTGTGCAAGATTCAAAAGAGCTAGGTTTTAATTTTTTAAAAATTATTATATTTTGTTTTCATTCAAATTTTGAATGTGTTGTTTGCAAAACAAATTGCCATAGGAATCACAATGTCAATGGGTTCTACCTCCGGCTCCATAGCTAAACCAAACCCAAAGTTCAAAACAAATGCAAATTCTCCTCTATGGCAGTATGTTGAAATGATAAGACAGCTTCCAGGTGGTGGTGGTTATGTTTGGAAATGCAATGGGTGTGATGTTCAATATTCTAGTTCATACCATAGGGTGAAAGCACATTTGTGTGGCATAACTGGAAAAGGCATCTCACCTTGCCCTGGAAAGAAAGATGCTCCTATTGACCCTGAGACAGTTGCAAAATACATTATGGAGCAAGAACTAGCAGATCAACGGGAAGCCCAAAAAGGAAATCACCCTTTGTCAAATAAAAAATCAAAGGGAATGCAGCCCCCATCTAATCCCAATCCCAATATTGTGGTAGAAGACCACCCATTTATGGCCATTCCAAATCTTCAAGCTCAAAGTGCACAACCTTTTGCAAACAAGAGAGCAAAGGGACCTTTGGAAGTTGCATTTCAAAATGAGAGTAGAGCCCTTGCCGACCAATGTGTAGCAAGATGCATATATGCCAATGGACTATCTTTTAATGTTGTTCGTTCTCCATATTGGAAAGAGATGTTGAGAGCGGTTAATGAAGCTCCAAAAGGGTACAAGGGCCCGGGTTATGAGAAGGTGCGTAGCACTTTATTGGATAAGGAGGTTGAGTTGGTTGAAGATGCATTGAAGCCAATAAGAGATTCATGGGTTGAGACAGGTGTGTCCATTGTTTCAGATGGTTGGAAGGACTCAAAAAATCGGCCTTTGATCAATGTCATAGCGGTGTCCCCTAAAGGGGCAATGTTTTTGAAAGCCGTGGATTGTGAGGGGCAAGTAAAAGATGGGCAATTTATTGCTAATATTCTTATTGCAGCCATTGAGCAAGTGGGAGCCCGCGAAATGTTGTTCAAGTTGTAACGGACAACGCAAAGAATTGTAGAGCTGCAAGGTTGTTGGTTGAGGAAAGATATTCACATATCTTTTGGACACCTTGTGCGGTCCATTCACTCAATCTTATGCTGCAAAAGATTGGGAATAAAATTGAATGGATCAAACAATTGTATACTGAGGCTGAGGACATTCAGATGTTCGTCACCAACCACCACTTGTCTCAAGGGATCTTTAGAACATTTTCAAAATTGGAGCTATTGAAGGTAAGAGAAGTAATATTTACATTTGTCATTTTCTGATTTTCATAATTTGATTGTTCAATCTAATTTAAATTCTTCTTTAAAGTTTATTTTTAAATATTAATTATTATTTTTAATTTGCAATAGGTTGCAGAAACCCGCTTTGCCTCTAATACAATCGTCTTGAGACGACTTGTGAAAGTTAGGCAAGCACTTTCTAGCATGGTAATTAGCACCAATTGGTCTATATGGAGGCAAAGCAGCACTGAAAGAGCAACAAGAATTAGGAGCATGATATTAGATGACTCATGGTGGGATCGTGTGGAGTATCTCCTTAGCTTCACCGAGCCCATTTTGAGTATGATTCGCTATACTGACATGGACAAGCCATGCATTGGACAAATATATGATGGTATAGACTCAATGATTGAGAAGATCAAGTGCATCATAAATGCAAGAGAGCAAGACCCTGAAGAGACTTTCTTCAAACAAGTGCATACAATTGTTGAAGAAAGATGGAACAAAATGACAACTCCATTACACCTTCTTGCCTTTGCATTGACTCCAAAATACTACAGCTCTCAGGTTCTTTCACAACCAGGAAGGCTTCCTCCATATAGAGATTTAGAAGTGGTTGAAGGGTACAAGGCAGCATTTGTGAGACTCTTCCCTGATCGAGATTTGCGGAGTGTAGTCACGGATGAGTTCACTAATTTTGTGCACTCAAATCATCTAGATGTTGATGCCTCCCGTGATAGGTTCTTAAAGGATGTTCATTCTTGGTGGTACTTCCATGGACAATACTTCCAAAATTTGCAGCCCCTTGCAATCAAAATTTTATCACAAGTAAGTTTAATAAATTATTAAATTTTCATATTTTAGTTTTAAAAGTTTCATAATTCCATTTATAAATTTTTAATTGTTTACTTTGTCTTCATAGGTTGCTAGTTCATCCGCATCTGAGAGGAATTGGAGCACATATTCTTTCATCCACTCAGTAAAGCGCAATAAATTGCTGTCAAAAAAAGCGGAGAACTTAGTATATGTGCATTCCAACTTGCGTCTCCTTTCACACAAACAACCTAACTACAAGGACGGGGAGACGAAGTTGTGGGATATAGTGCCAGAGGATACTGACTTGGATGCTTGCAGTTCCCAACATATTGCATATGGGGATGAGGATATCCAACAGGGGCATGGGCACATTAGTAGTGCTAGTGATGGTGCCATTGGCACTTGTGATTCATCTAGTCTTCCTACTACATCTAATGTCAATGTTGACAATGATATGGATGATCTAGAGAATCCATATGATGATTAAAACTTTGAAAGTGTTGTAATATTGAGCTTGAAGTTTGAACAATGAATATTTATCATGCATGTTTTGAATGACATTCAAGTTTATGGTGGTTTTGTTGTTTATATGATGTTATCAGTTATGTGATATTCTAAAAGTAAATTCTAATCTTAATTCATGCTTCTAGGCTGCATATATATATATATATATATATATATTTTTTATATATTTTGTAATTTGTACTAACGAACCCAAGACGAACCGAACCCACCCCCAAAAAATTTTGCCGAACCCGAACCAACGAACCCGAACCAGAACCGGCTACTTAGCAAGAAGGTAATATTGTGTGAAACATGAAGATAGAGAGTTAGGAGTGCCTCTTTTGACGTACCCAAATAAGGACACGTCCAAAATCATGATCCCAATAAGATAGTGTAGTGAAAAGTGTAGGGGATCAAGGTTTAGAATACTTCATACCTTGTACCAAATTAGAAGTATTCTAACATTGTCAAGTATAGAAGAAAATGTTAGAAGTCATGGAATTGGGGATACAAGGGAAAAGGTACCTAAGTAAGGGATGGATGAAACTGCAACTATAACAAACAACCTAGTGCAAAGGATTGAGGTGTCAGTGATTTCATGAAAGGCATGCTAGTAAGAGGAAGTGTAAAACTCTGGCAAAGGCAGGTAATGGATGGAAGAGATGTCAACAATGAAAACTCCAAAGTTCTAATAGGGAAAGAGAAAGAAAGTGGAGAATATATATTTAAGGTATCCCAAGATGGGGAAGTTTGTTATCTTGATAAGGACAAAGGAACAAGGCAAAGTTGGGTGCAAAGGCATACCAAGAAGGGAAACTTAAAAACTTTAACATTCAACACACTTCTTAGAAATTACTAGCAAAACCTATGCACTTATAACATTTTAGGATCCTTGGAACTTGCAACACATGATAGGAACATGGGAAATGGCAATGGATAACACTTAGGAAAATTTGATAAATGGAAACCCATACAACAATTTCTCAAATCAATTATATGTGATGGAAAAAAGGAGGCTTAAGTGAATAAAGGAGTTGGGGTTCAAGAAAAATTTGGTACTACAAGATTGAGTCCCAATAGTGGCTTTGGTTGGGGAAATGTGCCTCTTGTAGGCATGGTGTGAATCTGGCTATCTTCGAGAGCAAACCAAAATAGGGAACCAAAATAATACTATGAAAAACATACTTCATCATGACAATTGAGGGCCATGATAACACAAAGACACATAACACGAAACTTACAAGAAAAGGAACAATAAAAATAAAACACAATTGTACAATACAAAACAACTTGCAACCAATGGCATGGAGGCACAAAGAATTGCAAGATATGGTTGTAAAATAAAACTTACACCATAAAATTGTATGTTAGACCCCGCAAGAAGACCCATGGCACAAGGCCATGAACAAATTATTATAATTGCATGCCTCTATCAAAGACAAGCCTACTAAAGGAGGTGATCTCCCTTAAGCCAAAATTGTAGTCACCACCCAATTGTAACAAGTGAAGTATTCTATCTACATGCATCAAGATGTAAGTTCACTACCCAAAAATTGGAGATGCACCTCACTAGATCAATTTTGATACTATAGAGAAACCATAAATAATAGGTGTGATACTTATTTCATGATGCATCAATCATGTCCATAATAGTAGGGATACAAAAATATTAAATTCAAGTCAACAACATCAAAATTGAAACACATTGAAGAAAGTAAATTTCCCTCATTTGTGGGTGCATTGTTGTTCTGATTATCTCCTTATGTGAATCAAGGAGAAAAGAAAATACCTCTCATTCACATGGAAATTGGAAGCATGTTTGATCATATTGTTGGTCTACACAAAGATCTTCTTCTTGCATATCAAACTAAAAAATTCAAGCTCTAGCACACTACCAAGTTGGACAACAAGTTTATCTTTAATTTGGCATATATGTTGTTGCTCATCATCATTATCACTTGTATACTTGACCCACATAAAAAAAACAAGTTCAGGAGCATTACTATCATCCACAATAGTAGAAGCCTAACCTTCAAAAAGGAAAGCTTCATAGTCAATATTGTGTTCATCAAGCTTTAAGATAATAGGAAGCAAACATACACAAATTTCATATGTGTCAATGCACTCGTTAATATTTGAAACATAAGCATGATTTAAGCTACAACTCACACCATGAACACCAGAATCACTACCATGAAACACATCATGTGATTAACCAGGTTCTTCAAAGTATTTATTTTAAATGTTTTCTTAAAGCAATATGATATATCATATGTACTGCTAAAATGAAATCTATAACACATTTCTTCTTTTCCACGATCATTACAATAGTATTTCTTGTGACCTAATTGAAGCACAATCTACATGAGGAAGACAAGTCTTGCACCAAAGAAACAGGTTCTCATATGCATCCATATGATCACCATGTCCACAATCAAATGCAAGGTCTTCAAACAAAAAATTATTGACTACACTAACATTTGCTTGAACAACTTTATCACTAAGTGCAGTCACATCTAAATCATTCTAATGAAAATAAACATCAACAACTTCACTATCATTTCTAAGGTGTACAGATGAGGGTATTAAATCAAACAAGAAACAAGTTTCTTGCTCATTTTTTACATCATAAATATGTACACATGCTCAACATAATCAATTTTAAGAGATGATTAATTTGACTACTCATTCATGCACACATCTTCCTCTTTGTCCATCTCACTTCCATAAACCACAAGGCCCTATTCTTTACTCTCGGTCTAATTGATGATATACTCACCTCATACAATGCATCTATTTGGTTGTACTCATAGCAACTTTCTATAACAAACAACACTTGAATTTGAGAATAATAATTTTGTAATATAAACTATTTCAATGCATTCCAAGCATATAGATAAGCCTATGAAAAGCTTGTCCATTTAGAATATTTTCACTCTAAACTAAAAACAATTTTTTATGCTTCAAAAAAAAAGTCAATGTAGGCAAGTGTTATAGGTATGAGAGCACTTGGGATTTTGAAAAGGGAAACTACAAACTTGTGGCTAAAGTCCATACTTGTCTCTTCCTCTTACCATCTAGTATTTGTTAATTCTTGGACAAGAAAATAAGGTCATAATTAAGTGTAATTTCATCTTCAAATGCAACCACAAGCTCATTCCAAGAAGAAAGTGAATGCTCTTTAAAACCTTCATACAATCTATGTGCCTTTCCACATAAAGACCTAGAGAAAAATTCCATCCACATGTCTTCATCTTCAAACTAATTTTTTTCTCTAAATTTTTAAAATATTTTAACATATGCATCCCTTTCATAGATATCATACCTTTCAAATCTAAGGATCTACTTTAAGACTTTGGATTCCATGGTTTGTATTTTGTAATCAACCCAAGACAATTTTAGTTATTGTAGAGGGTGTCTAGGAGAATGATATGGGATGGAGCAACTTCATTTATTGTAATAGTAGGGTAAGTGTTAGATTGCAATAGCCTGATTTGTTCTTCACATTCTTTCTTCATCCTAACAATATCATTGATTTCTTTTATTTTCTCGTATGGATGCCTATAAATCTAGCCATGGTTTTACAAAAGATGCAAGGCTACTTGAATAGCAAGAGGAAGTTGATCACTAAAAAAATCATGGGAATTTGATTTAATGTAGTTCCTATGGGTAGAGATATATGAAGCATGTGAAGGATCCCTCAAAGGAAATTTATATCTATACCAATTAGCCATGAATAATCATACACCACCATGCAAAACATAAAGTGGATATTTTACAAATTTGCATACCTTAAAAGATTGGAAGAAAAACATGTATATCTTTCATAATCAACTAATGTAGACTTGAGATGTGTTATTGAAATACTAACATCATACAAAACATCAATAAAATTATTCTTTTTGGATAGAAAATTCATCACCTCTCTCAAAAGAGGAAATCCTTGAAGCACTCTTGACCTTTGAGGAAATACAAAATTTATGGGTTTAGCCTACTAACAAAGTATTCAATTTATTTCAACCCAGTAATATATATTCATCCCTAATAATGACACCATTCTATTGGGCCCCAAACCTACTACTCTACAATTTTAGAACTCTTTTTATCTTCAAGGACAAAGATTTGTTGTCATGAAGGTAAAACAAGGATTCATCAATGGACTAAGGAGGGTTAACAACCAAATGACTAGAGTGAGTAGTCTTTGATACACTTTGAGCTCATATATTTCTAAGAGGAATTCTTAGAGATATCTTTAATAGGGTTTTAAACTCATTAAAATATGGCATGATTGCAACAATCATATACTATACCCAATACACACTTGACCCCTATATTTGTCACTAGGTGAAGACAAATTAGTTGAATAAGACCTCTTATAAAGTTGATTAAACACCTTGGACAGGCACCTATGGATGAAAAAAGTATTTTAATCCCTTTATGAATTCATTTGACATAATGTAAAAAGTGGCATGGTGCAAGCATTTATGACATAATTCTTTAATGATTTAGCTATTTGGGTTGCTTGAGATTATTCCCTAATTTATAATATTGAATCATGAACAACTTGTAAGAATCCTAATCTACTCCTACCTATAACAAACATAGAAGTTATTATAAATGAAGAGTGTTTGATCCTTCACTAATATGGACCAATTTCTACTCCATTAGGCAATAGAGTCATGGACAATAAAAAGGAAGGAGATACATGCAATAAAATATCAACAAAACTAGATTACATTTACATACAAATCAAATATTATATCTGTAGAGGGGGGCCAACTGCTCAGGACCCCAAGTCATGGGAGGGTCTAGAAAAATAGGCTGCCCTAATCTACTTCAAGCTAAAGAATTATTTAAGATAGGTTTGATGTTTAAAGGGGTGAAAAGGAAGGACAATTGATCTGCCTCTTTCCTTCTGCCAACCCAAGAGTCTCAAGAAGTCAAGTGCACAAGTTTTTGGAGCTCAAACTGCAACTTAAGCACCTCATTGCTAGAGGACTACAGTGCGGGACAGGGATGACAATGCGGTGCGCTAGCATCTCAGTTGGGAACTGATGTTCGTATGGAAAAAAAGTGTAAAGTATAGTCTAAACTCAAGAGGAACCTACTAACGACCTGACAAATGTGGTTTAATGAAATAACAGAAATAGAAAAGAACTAAATGACAAAATATTGAGAAAACACTAAGATTAATGTCTAACTACGAAATGACGAAGGAGGGTAAGGAAAGTGCACCTTCCTACCCACAAGTTGATATCTTCAGAGTCTTCACACAATGAGCAACCTACACACACAAGATGGAAAAATGTTGGCTATGTATAGAGGACTGTCGCAGTTAGTCCCCTGCTTTAGTGTTTCCACCTCCATGGACAACCAATATAGCAATGATAGAGAAGTATGATAAAGAGAGATATTGAAATTGAAGTACTATGCACTATGCTAAACAACAATATGCTATAAAATCAATGTGATAATGCTAAATGAATGGAAGATGGAATAATATCACCTTCAACCACGTGCACTCAAGGTAAATGGGAGAAGGAGTGAGCTCGCAAGCTTGCAAATGTTGACGTTGCCACAACAATGAGGAGATTGAGTCCACAAAACACCAACTTGCTACTTCAATGGAGGTGAGAATGTTGTGAAAATGTTGTGAAGAGAGTGAAGAAAGAGTTTTCCAATGTCCGAATGATCAAGAAGTATGAAAGAATGAAGGAGATAGACATTTGAAGATGAAATTGGAGGCAAAGGATTCATTCGAGGTCGGTCAAGGGAGCAAAGACGTTACTCTTCATCGCCAATGGAGAATTGTAACACCTCTGTGGATTCTAGAGGTAGGAATCTTGTCAAGATGACAACACGCCGCACAGATCACATCCATGTGTCGCACAGACATTCGCACGCTGTGCTAGCATCCCCGACAGAATATCCTCCACTGACACTAAAAAAAACTGTCAAGTGGATCTGAAGCGAATGAAGGACATGGAATAGCATCATTGGATTTAATTCTTCTAAGGTAGGAGGTATGTAAATGTGGAATTTACAAGGGATGCAAATTCATGCCATTACAATATCCTTCACAATGGACATACTAAATAATCTACCTCAAAAATATAATAATCCATATTCAACAAAGGAGTGACCATTCAAAGCATTTATAATGCATTAAATGGTATTACACACACATTAAACCCTTATTACATTTATGCTAACAAATGTGGCAAGATGAAATATATAACCTTGATTAAAAATTTAAAATATTCCCATGAATTATTACAAACTACCATCAAGACAAACAATTGCATGTAGATGTACTTTACAAACCCTTCCTACATTTCATAAAATGTATCCCTTCATTTGTAGCTCAAACTAGTAACATTTGATACCCTAGAACCAATGTAAGGTACTTGCAAACCAGAAAATTGGCTATGTGGCCATCCCTTTGCATGAAAGACTTGTATTTTATATCATTTGGTCTTCCACGATCCAGAGGATCCAAGAATCTCAAAAATATCATAGTCTCAAAATCTCTCAAACTTGACATCATTGGATAGAGCTCACTGACACGATCCTGACACAACCTGAATTGCATCAAAAGGAAGTCATATGCCAGAGTTATGCTTGGTCAAACAGGCGAATCAAGCATTCAAAAAGGTGAAAATTTGATTGTCTCACATCCAAGCAAAAATGACACCAAGTCCTAGTGCTTGTCGTGTTGATTCTGGAACTATCCCCAGTTTCAAAAACGGAGTTCGTATGAGAAAAATAGAGCCAGTCAAAATGATGATGTCAACATGTGACATGGCAATTGACTAGATGGTGACGTGGGAGTTGCAGGTGATGTGGAAAAAATCTCACAAAATTCACGTACCATGCTTTATTTTTTAAAATAAGGTGTGAGAGTGTTTCCATGCCCGGATAAGGAGGCATTTGGTGGAGAAAAATTCGATGTGTTTTTGAGAGAAAATTTTATACTCTTTGGAGGAATTTTTGGGAGAGAAATTACAAGGTGTTGATTACACCAAGAATTGTAAGATTGTAAAGAGAGAGATTGTGAGTGATTAAAGCTTGGATATTGTAAGAAGGCTATTGAAGCTTGGCGATATCAATAAAGCGGTCCAACGTTGAGAAGCGGACCCGGAGACGTAGCTCAAATTGAGTGAACTCCGTTATCAAGTTGTTTGTGTCTCTCTTCCATCTCTTTCTTGTTCTCTCATTTATTTTGGTGTTATGTTCTCTCATGAATGTTATTATAGATAATTGTTTTAAAGTGTTTGAAAGCATTACTCAGTTTCATAATTTCAACGGTTAAGATACATGATCATGCATTACTGTTGGATCAGGAATTAAATCTGTAATTGGATTAAGTTTTGGGAAACTTTAACATCCTAGTTTACAGATCAAGTTGGTATCAGAGCAGTTTAACAGGAAAATTGCAAGTGGTGAATGTTAACCAGGTTGAAATTGAAGCAAGGAGAAGGTGCACTTATACAGTTCAACCCATAGATTGGAAAACGAAGGACTTTTCCATGATCAGAGATGGCAGGTGAACAAAGTTCTATAGAGCTTGATGAGAAAGCTTTCCAGAAAGCTTTTCTTGAAATGAAAGCTATGGTGGAAGTTCTTTTCCAAGAGAGGCAAGAACGACAGAAGAGAAAGGAAGACAAGAACAGAAAGGAGGAAAATGAAACTACTTCAAAAGAAGACAAAGGTAAAGGAGTAGGAGGTGGTGGTGACCCTCCTGAACCTCCATCCCCATCCTCTTCATCTTCTTCATCGTCTTCTTCTTCTTTGTCTAACTCTTCTAAAAAGAAACAAGTTGTGCAAACACCTTTGTTAAAACTGGATGTTAAATTTGAGTTGCCTATGTATAATGGTGAATTGGATGCAGAGAAATTGGATAACTGGCTTAAGCAGATCGAAGTGTATTGCAGGGTTCAACAGATCTTGGATGATTCTTCCAAAATCCAGCTAGCTACTCTTAGAATGGGAGGCACTGCATTGGTTTGGTGGGAGAGTAAGATTCAAGATGATCTTGCTACACACGGTAAAATCATTTCATCTTGGTATGAGTTTACTTCTGCTTTAAAGAAACAGTTTTATCCTTTGGGTTATATGCAACAAGCTGTTATGGATTGGCAAAATCTGAGACAGGGTAAAGAACAAACGGTGCAAGAGTATACACAAGTGTTTAGGAAGAAAGCACTCACTCTTGGAATTCCTCTTTATACACAAGAAACTTTATTAAAGTATATAGGTGGTTTGCATTCACATTTGAAACATACAATCTTGATGTTTAATCCATCTAACTTTGATGAAGTGTGTGTACAAGCAACCCATATTGAAGCAGGTGGAAGGAACATAAGTTTCAGTTCAAAGAAGGAATTTCTTCCTCCAACTGAAGGCAATAAAAAGGGAAAGGAGAAGAAAGTAGCCACTGTGAAGAAAGAGGAAGGTGAAAAGCCTACTTGTTCACATTGTCAGAAGAATGGGCACACAAATGCGAAGTGTTGGAAATTGCATCCAGAATTGAAGCCAAAGTGATTTAAGGATCGTAAAGGAAAGCAAAAAGCTGCAACTGTCATTCAAGATCTTGGATCAGATTCTGATGACGAAACAAAGATAACAGTTGTTGGTTTGAAAGGTAAAGCTTTTGTTGGTAATGATTCCGCCACTGATGTTTCATGTGCTTCTACTTCTAAAAGTCATGTTGTTCCCGAAGATAACAAAATATGTGAATTGTTTCATATAAGGGTGATTTCTAAGAACACTAAGATTGATACACTGATAGATAGTGGGTCCCAAGTTAATTTAATTTCAGAAGAAGTTGTTAAACAGTTGGGATTGGAAACAAAGCCACATAAGAAACCTTATCCATTAGGTTGGGTGTGCAATGATAACAGATTGCAAATAACAAGGCAATGCAATTTGAGATTTTCAATAACATCTAAGTTTATAGATGAGGTTGAATTTGATGTGGTTCCACTTGATATTTGTGGCATTGTGTTGGGTAGCCCATACTTATATGATAGAAAGGCAATCTTCTACAGGGAACATAATCAGTATCATTTATTTAAGGAAGGAATTGAATACATTGTGCATTCTCATCCAATTAAGACTAATAGATCTTTTGTGACAATGGGGCAATTGAAAAGGGTAGTTAATGCAAGCAATAATTTGGCACTTATGTCTATACCACAAGAAGTGTCATTGCCTGAGGTTGTTCCAGTTATGAAAGACAAGCATGATGTTGGTACATTCTTTTTCTCATCTGCAAATTTAGTTTTGTTATTCAGCCTTCTACTTCTTAGCAGTGTATGGTTGGTAGCAGAAACATTGAATGTGGATGTGTATATGGATAATGTACTTAACAATATCAGTGCAGTTTTGATTGTTGTTGTGATGAGTCAGATGCATAGGTTCCAAGAAGGAAGGACAGATGATACCGGGCAAGTGAGGAAAACATGCCCACTTAAATTGTAAATAAAAATAGACCTTTTGGAGGTCCAAAACGTTCTCAATGGGGAGGAATGATCCAGGAGGATCCAAGAATCTCAAAACTATCACAGTCTCAAAATGTCTCAAACTTGACATCATTGGATAGAGCTCGCTGACACGATCCTGACGCAACCTGAATTGTGTCAAAAGGAGGTCATATGCTAGAGTTATGCTTGGTCAAAGGTTTGGTCAAATAGGTGAATCAAGCATTCAAAAAGGTGAAATTTGATTGTCTCAAATCCAAGCAAAAATGACACCAAGTTGTAGTGCTTGTCGTGCTAATTCCAGAACTATCCTCAGTTTCGAAAACAGAGTCCGTATGAGAAAAATAGAGCCAGTCAAAGTTTTAGTCAAAATGATGATGTCAGCATGTGACATGGCAATTGACTAGATGGTGACGTGGGAGTTGCAGGTGATGTGGCAAAAATCTCACAAAATTCATGTACCATCCTTTATTTTTGAAAATAAGGTGTGGAGTGTTTCCATGCCCGATAAGGAGGCATTTTGTGGAGAAAAAATTCGGATGTGTTTTTTGAGAGAAAATTTAATACTCTTTGGAGGAATTTTTGGGAGAGAAATTACAAGGTGTTGATTACACCAAGAATTGTAAGATTGTAAAGAGAGAGATTGTGAGTGATTAAAGCTTGGATATTGTAAGAAGGCTATTGAAGCTTGGCAATATCAATAAAGTGGTCCAACGTTGAGAAGTGGACCCGGAGACATAGCTCAAATTGAGTGAACTCCGTTATCAAGTTGTTTGTGTCTCTCTTCCATCTCTTTCTTGTTCTCTCATTTATTTTGGTGTTATGTTCTCTCATGAATGTTATTATAGATAATTGTTTTAAAGTGTTTGAAAGCATTACTCAGCCATAATTTCCAATGGTTAAAATATGATCATGCACATCATGGATCGAATTAAATTTTGTAATTGATTGCTTTGGGAAACTTTTTTAACATCCTAGTTTTCATGGTGACTACATGCCCTAAATCTCACGGTATGAAATCAAATCTAGATTGAATATCATTACGTTACAAGGAACAAATTGAGATCCAATGAAATCCACTAAAATGGTGAACTAGAGCTTGCATGAAAATATTCACATCATAAACACAACCATTGCATTAAAAGCAACACAATGTTCCTTCATCCTCCACCACAAAAAAGTCAATTTGAGTCCACATCTTAAATGAACCATTTCTAGGAAGGAAAAAAGCCCCAAAGCAGTTGTAACATCAAATCTAGCTATTAATACACTGGGCCAATGTGAGAGGATAGGTGGAGTGAATAGTATATCCTCCATTTGGAGCTTACAGCTTAAATCTTGGTGCTTGATGAACTTCTACCCATTTCTATCCTTGGATGTGCTTTGCCATTTTTCTTTGCAACCTAAACTTTCTATTTCATGTAATCTCCCCACTTCTTACTAGAAAAAATAAAACAAAAAAAAAAATCTATCCCTTTAACACTCTAGAATTCTTGAGGATAATCGACCTCCTATCCCCAAATGGAAGGAAGAAATGGCATTGATAAAAAATGCTCCTGGCCACAATCATCGAGGGAGTCAACGTCTAGGAAAAATTCTAAAACAAGTTACAATTGCAAGAAAGAATACATAATTACAAGATATGTACCATGTAAATTAATAAGGGTTTACATTTTATCAACCAACCTTTCTAGAGGGAGAAAAAACTTCCTAAAAGCACATGAACTAATTGTATTATCAACAACAAAAGTTACATTATAATCTTAGTGACATACCCTTTATAATAGCATCACCAATATACAAAATGGACCAATTTTTATGATCATTCAATTCCTTTCAAATCAACCAAACAACTCCATAACATACTGTATATCCACATCAATAAGTAGACTAATATCAAGCCATAAAATAAGAGTGGTTTTTCAAAACAAAATAATGAACCAAAATTCTAACACCCAAGTTGGTATTTGTCTTTAGGCTAGTTTTAGAAGTTTCTCTTACAACTATCATAAAATTTAATATAATCTATCATATCTAACTCCCTAATTTGGGTGCCCCATTTTAGATTATTCATCCTTTCAAAGACACTTTTGAAATTGTCATAATGTTGGTCAAGACCCAATGTAACCCCCCTCTTACATGTTCTTACATGTCATAAGAATTTGTCATATGTAACCCCATTTTACAATGTCATAAAATGCTTTTATACACTCATAATTTGACATAAGATGCTTTTACAACCCTAACAAACTTCCTAGCATCCGCACATGGAAAAGCCACCCTCATAGTGGGACACTCCTACCTCTTGTGTGGAGGATAAAATAGTGAATAAATGCAAAATAAATACAAATATTTCATAAATACAAACATAAAGAATACAAGTTCGATACACATTTTCATAATAGATGAAAGCATTAGGAACTCTATACCAAAGACCCTATAATTTGAAAATAGTATTAAACTCCACTAGTCTTTCCACCAATCTCTAGAAGTTGAAGCCCTAATTTGTGATGTATAATATCATAAATAAGTTCAAGCATGTGAAGAATGGGAGTAAATTTGATGTGACAAGATAAAATCTATGGTGTATATTAAGCCACAAGATTCTATATCATCTAAAGGAGATAAAACCGCCAATGGCATATGCCTTTGAACAATAGTTTAAGAGCTTTAATCCCAAGAGTTTCTATTAGAAACAAATTAGTGGTGTTGATGATGGAATATGACATGTTGTGGTCACACATCAAAAGAGAGCCCATGTCCGAACTCCACCACCAACTCTTTTATTTTATTATACTCATCAACCAAAGATGAATATTAATTAAAATGTAAATAAATTCATTTTGAAGTTTCTAAAATATATGTTAGGACACAAATATCTAGATTCTTCGTAGATATATACATAAAATTTAATAATTTAAAAATAATTTTAATTTAATAATTATGTAGTTATTTATTAGGATTCATCAATATAGTTTCAAATTAATTTTAATTAATCCATATTTGATGATTCATGGTTCAGATGAATTTATTTCTCATGACCATTAGATAGTTAGGCGGCTATATATTTTTTGAACTCTTTATGCATATGAATAATTAAAAATATTTTACCACTATTTAATTAATTGATGTAACTACAATGAGGGTTGTAATGGAGTTAAAGTTATGTTCCAAGACCTATCCAGGATGGGGACAACAAGACAATAGGGGGTGTATTTTGGGTGTGGTAGTGTAAGGGCCATTTTTTGGGGACAAGGGGACGATGATATATACAAAATTTTAAAATATATATAGAGAGAGAGACTCAAATTTCGACAAGTTAATGAACAACAATATAACATGGAAATGTTAAAATAATGTTGGACGTTGTCTTTAGAAGCTTGCATGCCAACCACATTCCAAAAAGAAATGATTTCTTTGAACTTCTCACACAATAACATTGTTAAAATGATGTTGGATGATATCTTTTGAAGCCTACATATGCCAACCACATTTCAAAAAGAAATTGTTTCTTTGCACTTCTCCCACAATGCCACATTGTACGAGACCATGGTCAATGCATCTTGAATCTCTTTTGCAATTAAATCTAATATCACATTGAGAATTTTGAAGTTTGAGACTATTTTGAACAATGAAATAAAAAATTCAAATTATTGTTGTTAGTGTTAAGTATTATATAACTTATATCATTGACAATGAATTTCAATCATGATATATTTATTGTTTGTTATACTACAATTGTTGTTGTCATTGTTGTCATGATATATTTATTATCGTTGTTATAATGTTGTCATAAATTATTGTCATGACACATTGCACATCTTTTTTATGTTGTGAACGATTTTTTTTTATTATAAAAAAAGTCCTAAAGTTCAAGGATGCTTAGTCATCCTCAAGATGGTTGAAGGACATTTGAGATGTCCCAAGCCACCTCGAGGATGACCGGGCACCTCCTAACTATTTTTGGCCATCCCCTAAAATGGGGACACATTTTTGAGACATTTATAGAATTTACTTGTTAGAAGGGATGATCAAGGGACATCCCCTACTGGACAAAGATGGGGATTTGAGGGGCAAGGACCTATCTCCTTGTAACACAAGATAACAAAATTCCCTTATCACAAATTTAATAATCATTTGCACGTGAAGCTTTCAATACACTAAATTTGACAACTACCCATACATCAAACCTTCATTAGCCCAATTAAACTTTAAAAATAATATACTATTAATAAATAATATACAAATATAGTATTTTAATATGCAAAAATATTTGCCCATTTAAATTTGTGTCTAGCGATGGGGAGCAAGGAGTTTCACACCATATATACAAGTTTAAATCACACTAGGTAGGGGCTTCCTTCTACTAGCCATGCAAACACATTGAGGTAAACGGTTGCATGGCAATGCATGGACCATTGTTGAGACTTATGTTTCAGTATGGAGGCATCCTAAGATAAGATTGAGTGTAATCATATTAAAGAAGTAAGTCAACCCCCTACCCCTAACTCTAGTTGGTGCAAAATTTCCTTACAATTTACTCCAAAGTTTTAGTCAATAGAATTGTACTCAAAAGACAATGCCATAAGATTCTCAAAATAAAGATGTTTGAATCCTCACCATGATATGTAAAGATGTTCCAAGTGATGATTCTTAGACTTCTATTCTAACTTCTAAATTGAATACATTTTATAAAGTAAATATGCTAGTAGAGAAAAAATTCCCACCTAAATAATCCCACTTCCCCATATATATATATATAAATAAAATAAATCTATTTATTATGACCGAAACCCTAATGTGGAGACTAATTTGGCGGAAGAGAAGTCGTTCTTTGCGGCAGTTTTTAATGGCAACGATACTTGCCCAAATTCGTTTTCACCTGGTCCTGATCCTGTGTTGCTGGCAAGTGCGTTTTTGAAGTTTCAGTCTTTTCCGACGGGTTTTTGTTTTGCTCAGGCAACGGTTAGGCTTTCTTGACTCGGATCCCTCTTCACTGAGGATGCTCTCTATTCGTCTAGGTTTAAGCAGACATCCCTTCCGACCACCTTGCTTCTGTCAAAAATTGCCCGCCGTATGTTTAAGGGGTTTCGAGAAGAGATTTCCACCGTTGCGGGTGGGTTCAGCCGTTCTCCTTTCCCGGTGTCGAAAGCTTACAGTATGTCTGCCATGGTTGTGATTCTAGTTCCCTGCTCATAGCAGATCCCCTGCTTGTCTTGGGGCTGAATTTTCGGACTGAAGAAGAATAGCACATACAGGAGGAGTTAATCTACAAGTACAATAATTTGTGGTCAAGTTTAGAAGATCTTCAACATCGGTTTAAAATAATTGGAAACCCTTCTTGTTGAAATCCATTTATACCTGATTTTAGGGACCTTTCATTATCTTTTGTGAGTTGCGTGCGGACAGGTCGTCAATCTTGTGTAAGGGTTCTTGGTTCTGTTTGTAGGGCCGCCTTGCTGATAATGTTTGTTTACCTACATTTACTCTCTTTTTTATTCCTTTTTAGTGCTTCCAATTTTGGTTCGGCTACCTAACTTACCTTCGTAGTTTTGGATGGATTACAGTCTGAAGGCTATCGGAAATACTCTGGGTATCTTTGTTTTTATTTCTCCAGAGACTGATAGCCTCTCTCATCCCACCTTTGCCCAAATTTTGATTAAGCCGGACTTGTTGAAGGATTTATCGGCAACTCCAAATTTCCAAGTGCAAGATCGCATTTGAACCTAACCTCTGGACCAGGACAAGTTGGTATTTCGTGTCATTCTTGTTACGATCTTGGGCATTAGGCAGATTATTTCCCGAAAGCAAAACGTGGAGTTCCTGGACCGACCTCTTGACGGTAGGGTGCTAAGATCCATCATTTCAGGGTTTTGGGTCCAGTCCTCAAGGTTTTTCTGATTGTAAGTTTGCTGCAGAGCCTATTAAGGTGGTTCTTCTCTAGCTCTAGCTGCTGGGAGATGCTTGTAGCCTTTGCCAATCAGCGTTCTATTGTTCCCACAGTTTACCCTAGTGATGAATGATGAATGAAAGATTTTAATGACGTCCACGAGACTAAACAGTCTATGGGACCGAGACCAACAACTTAGTTTGTCTTGAAACTCTTCTCCAGATCAGATCTCCTACTATTTATTTTGACTTTAATTTTGACTAGGAGGCTGGCCGTCTGATTCAACTTATCCTCCTCAAATAATTGCTCCATATTGTCCACATCTAAAATATTTGCGTATTGGTTATGGATATTTTCATATGCCGTGCATTCCATGACAAAGTGCCACTTTGTCTCTACCACTCCCTTATTGCAAAATAAGCACGTTCTTTCTTCCCAAGTTTCTTTAGGTGTCTTCCACCTACCAGTCTCACATCTAAGATGGTGGGACCCCTTCCTCAATTGAGCAACAAACAGCCTCGCATTCTTTTTAATAGTTGCACCTAAATAGGGTTTTTCACCATGTTCCTTGGCCGGGTTAAACTCTTTGATGTAATATGCTTTTTTTCGCCCGATCTGATTTGACCACATGGCAGTCCTGAATTTCTCCTTCACATAGATTTTTATTTCACTATTGGTGTCAGGACATTCATGTAATTCAATGTCTCACTTGTTCAACCACTTGATGTTTTGTTTCATCCAAGTTTTCTTTCTTCGAGCTAGAATCTCCTCCATCACCGTTTTGGGCCACTGGTGGTTATCCATGTTTTCTATCCTTTTTAGATAACTTAACAACCGGGTTATCGCTAAAGCTTCCAAAGGAAAAGCCCCCGCTTCAACTAAAATAATTTCATAAGGAATAGTGGCTTTAACTTTGAGATTGCTTGTTATTAAGTGTTTTTAGATTCTTTCTATTTGTCTCCAACTGCACTTTGACGTGCTGCTTCCCCACACTTCGCACCCGTAAAGCACGTGATGTCATTCCTTTAACTTCACCCCTTGGTATTCCTTCGGAATGTAAGGCTTTTGTTGTGCCTGAGAATGGTTCATCTCTGGTTCTAAGGGATAGGATGTGTATAAATCCCTTGAGAATCAATGCTTATTTGACTCCCTAAGCGATTCCTTCAGTTGACATTCCTCAGACTAAACTGCCTGTAAATTTTGTCTCGTTCAAGAATGATTGTGTACTTATTTGTAAAGTTGTGCTTTAGACTTGTTTCTAGGCCTATTTAGGTGTGATATTGGAAATGTTATTCTTACATTTAGTATAACTCAACTTTGTTCAATGTGAAAATGCTCTTTGAATAGAAAGAGTCGAAAGATTATGAAAAAAATCAATTAGAAAGAGTCTAAATGTTTTTTTATATTTAATATTAACCAAAAAAAAAAACTCTAAATCATAAAATTTTAAAAAAAATAGAACAAATTTATAAATGTCTTATGGAAATAAAGATATTGA
>VDFB02271358.1:228777135-228885463 GCA_007258455.2 Sequoia sempervirens
AAATTAGTCTCCACATTAGGGTTTCGGTCATAATAAATATATTTATTTTATTTATATATATATGGGGAAGTGGGATTATTTAGGTGGGAATTTTTTCTCTACTAGCATATTTACTTTATAAAATGTATTCAATTTAGAAGTTAGAATAGAAGTCTAAGATTCATCACTTGGAACATCTTTACATATCATGGTGAGGATACAAACATCTTTATTTTGAGAATCTTATGGCATTGTCTTTTGAGTGCAACTCTATTGACTAAAACTTTGGAGTAAATTGTAAGGAAATTTTGCACCAACTAGAGTTAGGGGTAGGGGGTTGACTTAGTTCTTTAATATGATTACACTCAACCTTATCTTAGGATGCCTCCATAGTGAAACATAAGTCTCAACAGTGGTCCATGCATTGCCATGCCACCGTTTACCTCCATGTGTTTGCATGGCTAGAAGAAGGAAGCCCCTACCTAGTGCGATTTAAACTTGATATATGGTGTGAAACTCCTTGCTCCCCATCGCTAGACACAAATTTAAATGGGCAAATATTTTTGCATATTTAAATACTATATTTGTATATTATTTATTAATAGTATATTATTTTTAAAGTTTAATTGGGCTAATGAAGGTTTGATGTATGGGTAGTTGTCAAATTTAGTGTATTGAAAGCTTCACGTGCAAATGATTATTAAATTTGTGATAAGGGAATTTTGTTATCTTGTGTTACAAGGAGATAGGTCCTTGCCCCTCAAATCCCCATCTTTGTCCAGTAGGGGATGTCCCTTGATCATCCCTTCTAACAAGTAAATTCTAGAAATGTCTAAAAAATGTGTCCCTATTTTAGGGGATGGCCAAAAATAGTTAGGAGGTGCCTGGTCATCCTCGAGGTGGCTTGGCACATCTCAAATGTCCTTCAACCATCTTGAGGATGACTAAGCATCCTTGAACTTTAGGACTTTTTTTATAATAAAAAAAATCAAAAATCGTTCACAACATAAAAAAGATGTGCAATGTGTCATGACAATAATTTATGACAACATTATAACAACAATAATAAATATATCATGACAACAATGACAACAACAATTGTAGTATAACAAACAATAAATATATCATGATTGAAATTCATTGTCAATGATATAAGTTATATAATACTTAACACTAACAACAATAATTTGATTTTTTTATTTCATTGTTCAAAATAGTCTCAAACTTCAAAATTCTCAATGTGATATTAGATTTAATTGCAAAAGAGATTCAAGATGCATTGACCATGGTCTCGTACAATGTAGCATTGTGTGAGAAGTGCAAATAAACAATTTCTTTTCGAAATGTGGTTGGCATATGCAGGCTTCGAAAGATATCATCCAACATCATTTTAACAATGTTATCGTGTGAGAAGTTCAAAGAAATCATTTCTTTTTGGAATGTGGTTGGCATGCAAGCTTCTAAAGACAACGTCCAACATTATTTTAACATTTCCATGTTATATTGATGTTGTTATATTGTTGTTCATTAACTTGTAGAAATTTGAGTCTCTCTCTATATATATATTTTAAAATTTTGTATATATCATCGTCCCCTTGTTGTCCCCAAAAAATGGCCCTTAGACTACCACACCCGAAATACACCCCCTATCGCCTTGTCATCCCCATCTTGGATAGGTCTTGGAACATAACTTTAACTCCATTACAACCCCCTTAAATTATCATTGTAGTTACATCAATTAATTAAATAGTGGTAAAATATTTTTAATTATTTTTTAATTATTCATATGCATAAAGAGTTCAAAAAATATATAGCCACCTAACTATCTAATGGTCATGAGAAATAAATTCATCTGAACCATGAATCATCAAATATGGATTAATTAAAATTAATTTGAAACTATATTGATGAATCCTAATAAATAACTGCATACTTATTAAATTAAAATTATTTTTAAATTATTAAACTTTATGTATATATCTTTGAAAAGTCTAGATATTTGTGGCCTAACATATATTTAAACTTCAAATAATTTATTTACATTTTAATTAATATTCATCACTGGTTGATGGTATAATAAAATAAAAGAGTTGATGGTGGGTTCAGACATGGGCTCTCTTTTTTGATGACCACAACTTATGTCATATTCCATCATCAACACCACTAATTTGTTTCTAATAGAAACTCTTGGGATTAAAGCTCTTAAACTATTGTTCAAAGGCATATGCACCATTAGTGGTTTTATCTCCTTCAGATATAGAATCTTGTGGCTTGTACTACACCATAAATTTTATCTTGTCACATCAAATTTACTCCCCATTCTTCACATACTTGAACTTATTTATGATATTATACATCACAAATTAGGGCTTCAACTTCTAGAGATTGGTGGAAAGACTAGTGGAGTTTTAATACTATTTTCAAGTATAGGGTCTTTAGTATAGAGTTCCTAATGCTTTCATCTATTATGAAAATGTGTCTCAAACTTGTATTCTCTATGTTTGTATTTAGTTTGCATTTATTCACTATTTTATCCTCACACAACGAGTGAGGTGTCCCACTATGAGGTGGCACTTTTCCATGTGCCAGATACTTTGGGAAGTTTGTTAGAGGTTGTAAAAGCATCTTATGTCAAATTATGATGTATAAAAGCATTTTATGACATTGTAAAATGGGGGTTACATATGACAAATTCTTATGACATGTAAGAACATGTAAGAGGGGGGTTACATTGGAATCTTGACCAACATTATGACAATTTCAAAGGTGTCTTTGAAAGGGATGAATAATCTAAAATGGGGCACCCAAATTAGGGAGTTAGATATGATAGATTATATTAAATGTTATGATAGTTGTAAGAGAAACTTCTAAAACTAGCCTAAAGACAAATACCAACTTGGGTGTTAGAATTTTGGTTCATTATTTTGTTTTGAAAAACCACTCTTATTTTATGACTTGATATTATTATACTTATTGATGCTTGGAAATATAGTATGTTATGGGTTGTTTGGTTGATTTGAAAGAATTGAACGATCATAAAAATTGGTCCATTTTTGTATGTTGGTGATGCTATTATAAGGGTATGTCACTAAGATTATAATGTAACTTTTGTTGTTGATAATACAATTAGTTCATGCTTTGCAGAGGATTTTTTTCTCTACAAAGGGTTGTCCCCATGTAAACCTTGTGTTATGGTATATCTTGTATTGTGTATTCTTTCTTGCAATTGTAACTTGTTTAAATTTTCTAGACATTCAACTCCCTCAATGATTATTGTCGGAAGCATTTTTATGTACCATTTCTTCCTTCCATTGGGATAGGAATCTGATTATCTCAATTCTAGGTGTTAGGGATAGATTTTTTTTGTTTTATTTTTCTATTAAGTGGGAGATTACATAAATAGAGATTTCGTTGCAAGAAAAATGGCAAGCACATCAGGGTAAAAGCACAAACCTGTGTCACACTTTATAAAAGAATCAGCCAACAACAAAAAAAATTCTGAACTTCGACCACATAAAAGTGGTCTTTATGTTTTGAATTTCAAAATGGTGTAAACTAATGAAATGTAGAACTTTTGATGAAGTTTATTGCTGTAATTTTTAAAATTAAAAAAAAAATGTTTTCATTATGTTTTTATCAATCTAAGGATAGATTTTGGAATGCTGAAAATTTCAGAAAAGAGTGACTTCACGGACCGTCAAGAAAAAAATTGAAAAAAACTTCATTTCTCCCTAATTTTTTTTTCTCCAAATAGGTAACTTCAATATCTTGTGCATGAAAAAAGAAAAATCAAATTTTGATGTATATTTTTCTCGTAATAACGTTTTAAAGTCAAACATGTCATAATTTGACAGTTTTCACGGACCGTCAACTATTTTCAATTTTTTTAATCATTTTCAAAAAAAAAATTATACCCTTTTGAAGAAGACTCTCTCCTCTTGTGCTCCATATAAAATTTAAATTTTTTTAATAAGTTTTACTATATTTTTTTATATTTGTAATCAGCCTCTTTTTTCATTTTAAAAACCTACTTGCATTATTTTAAAAATAAAATATATTAAAACTAATCAAAATATTAAAAAAATTATATATTTGGATTCTCCACTCCGAGCTCTACAAAAGGGTATTTTTATTTTTTTCAGAAAAATCATTCTGACTAAAGAAATACCTAGCTAAAGTTGAAAGTTTCAAAAAATCCTGAAAAAAGCTGAGTTGGCTGCCAACTAGGATGCCACATAGACAGTTTCGGCCTATAGAAACCCTTTCTATAGAAACGTTTGTACATTAAAAAATGCAATTTCAAAGCCAATTTCAAAGCGGGAAACGAAAAAAATTAATTTTTTGGGATTCGGCCGAAACTTATTCGTTTGAAACTTGTGTGCCATGTAATAGGCCACATGGTTTCAGTCGAAACGTAGTCGGCTGAAACCTTTCCGGCCGAAAATATTTCGCTCGGAACTATTTTTTTGGCCAAAAGTGTGACACAACTTTGTGCTTTTACCCATCAAGGATAGAAATGGTGAAGTTCTCAAGCACAAGATTTAAGCTTTGTAAGCTCCAAATGGAGGATATACTATTCACTCCCACCTATCTCCCTATGTGACCCAAAGTGTCATTAATAACTAGATTTGATGTTACAACTACTTTAGAAGGGCTTTTTCCCTTCCTAGAAATAGTTGTTCATTTAAGAATGTGGACTCAAATTGACTTTTGTGGTGGAGGATGAAGAACATTGTGTTGCTATAAGAACCCTGGTGGTTCTCAACCCTGAAACCCTAACTGAGTTGCTGATTTTTGTTTGTTTTGTATTTTTTTTTTTATTTTGAGGTTTTTTGATAAATCAAGAAGAGCTGCAATTTTCTAAATAAATGCTTGAAAAATTCATAAAAAATCATATGACTATGGGAATGCGTGGAAATTGTTCAAAACATAGAGGCGCATCAATTTTATTCATCTCCAGAGCTTTTACAATGCAAAAGATTGAACAAATGAATAGAATAAGATTTTATTTCAAAGAACCCGATTCTCCTTGCCAGGCGCCAAAAATAACAGAGAAAGAATGTACGGCTGAAAGGATAGATGGATCTCCAGCCTCAGAAATGTTGCAGAAGCTCTCAATAACCTAGCTGCCCAAGGTCCCTATGCCAGAGACTGAAGGTGAAGGTGTATCTCTCTGAAAAGAATAGTACGGCCCTGCTGGTACAACAATACGACCTGTACAGCAGCAGAAGAGAATATAGTACGACCTTTGGTATGAATGCCAGATCTCTGATAAATAAGATTTAGGATATTCGCCCCTGTTTGCTGATGAAGTTCCCTGAATATCCTTCCTGAAATCAACTCAATGTGCTCAATTGCAACTTCTGAATGAAGTCACCAAGATGCAAGCTTCAACTGGTATTGCACAGTCTCAGTCTGCCAATTTCTGAAGAGGTATCGTTCTCCAGAAACGCTTCGTCTGTTGAAACCCTAGGTTTTGCAAACTCCAATGCTCAAAGCAAATACAAGACAAATTTGAATAACATATCATAATGATTCGATTTGTCCTTTCTGAGAATATATACTCCCTTGTGAAAATTCGACCCAAGCTCATTTTTTAATAATCATTTAAATTAAATGATCAAGTTCGCCCCTTTTGACTTAGGAGAGAAATAATAATTAAATAACGTCTTATTAATGAATAATATTTATTCATTATATCAAATATATCCCTTTATTATAAAGTATTAAAAACACTTTATAATATACCATTTAATTATTAATATTTAAATATTTTAATAAAGTGACTTTAATATAAAGTCAAAATATTAAATATTCAATAATCATTAAATACTCCTTATTTCTCTATCTGTCCATCAAACCGAAGAATTGGGTCGACTCTGAGCTGAATAGTTGAACCAGGTGCCCTGCCCAAAATAGCAGCTTCTGCCTGACCTAACTTTCTAAAAATAGAAAGTTTCTAAAAATCCACTTTGGAAGATTCTGCGAAGGCCCAACCTGAAACAACTGCAATACTGAAGCTACAAAACACTGAGTAACTGCCTCAGATGATCCTCTGCACACATCTATCAGCCTACGAGGATCGAAATAATAGGCTAACCACATAACCAGCTGCGCTGACTAGGATGGGGACATCACAGTTGCTTTTAATGCAATGGTTGTGTTTATGATGTGAATATTTTCATGCAAGCTCTAGTTCACCATTTTAGTGGATTTCATTGGATCTCAATTTGTTCCACGCATAAAATTAATGATATTCAATCTAGATTTGATTTCTTCTATGGATTTAGGGCATGGAAGACCAAATGATATAAAATACAAGTCTTTCATGCAAAGGGATGGCCACATAGCCAATTTTTTGGTTTGCAAGTACCTTACATTGGTTCTAGGGTATCAAATGTTACTAGTTTGAGCTACAAATGAAGGGATACATTTTATGAAATGTAGGAAGGGTTTGTAAAGTACATCTACATGCAATTTTTTGTCTTGATGGTAGCTTGTAATAATTCATGGGAATATTTTAAAATTTTAATCAAGGTTATATATTTCATCTTTCCACATTTGTTAGCATAAATGTAGTAAGGGTTTGATGTGTGTGTAATACTATCTAATGCATTACAAATGCTTTGAATGGTCACTCCTTTGTTGAATATGGATTATTATATTTTTGAGGTAGATTATTTAGTATGTCCATTGTGAAGGATATTGTAATGGCATGAATTTTCACCCCTTGCAAATTCCACATTTACATACCTCCTACCTTAGAAGAATTAAATCCAATGATGCTATTCCATGTCCTTCATTCGCTTCAGATCCACTTGGCAGTTGTTTTTAGTGTCAGTGGAGGATATTCTGTCAGGGACACTAGCACAGCGTGCGAACGTCTGTGCGGCGCATGGATGTGATCTGTGCGGCATGTTGTTGTCCTGACAAGATTCCTACCTCTGGAATCCAGAGAGATGTTACAATTCTCCATTGGTGATGAAGAGTAACGTCTTTTCTCCCTTGACCGACCTCGAATGACTCCTTTACCTCCAATTTCATCTTCAAATGTCTATCTCCTTCATTCTTTCATACTTCTTGATCATTCAGACATTGGAAAACTCTTTCTTCACTCTCTTCACAACATTTTCACAACATTCTCACCTCCATTGAAGTAGCAAGTTGGTGTTTTGTGGACTCAATCTCCTCATTGTTGTGGCAACGTCAACATTTGCAAGCTTGCGAGCTCACTCCTCCCATTTACCTTGATTGCACGTGGTTGAAGGTGATATTATTCCATCTTCCATTCATTTAGCATTATCACATTGCTTTTGTAGCATATTTTTGTTTAGCATAGTGCATAGTACTTCCATTTCAATATCTCTCTTTATCATACTTCTCTATCATTGCTATATTGGTTGTCAGTGGAGGTGGAAACACTAAAGCAGGGGACTAACTGTGACAGTCCTCTATACATAGCCAACATTTTTCCATCTTGTGTGTGTAGGTTGCTCATTGTGTGAAGATTCTGAAGATATCAACTCATGGGTAGGTGTTGGAGTTAAAAGAGACACTGAGAGGGGGGGGTGAATCAGTGTGAATCCAAAATGATATTCGTTACTCAAAATGAAAGTTAAAACATATTTATACTTTGATCTCAATATAAAGATTAAGTCATTCATGTATTGAATGTAATCTTTTGCATGCACAATTAAGAATTTAAATAAATAGAACAACATGAAATAGAAGAGCCATTACACAGAAACAAAGATACACAAGAGATTTGTGCCGAGTGGAAAACCCTGAATCAGGGAAGAAAAACCACTCCAAGTGCCTTGTAGGCTTAATAAAAAAACCACTGTTCACAATGCCTTGTAGGCAATTTTTAGAGCACCCACTCAAGGAGCACCAACCCCTCGTTTTAGAGACAACTATCTCAGGGAGTACAAAACCCTTCAACTTATGTTTTTCGAACAATAATGATAACTCAGAGGATTACTCTGTTTTTAGTAAAGCATAAACAACTATGTTCTCTCGTCTATAGAATACCTTAAGAATCCACAAATTGAATCCCTAAAATATTATATAGAGAAGAGCTCCTTTTACAACATCTCTGCCTTTTGTATACATAGATTATGTAGAGTTTACAATTCATTTCATACTGCCCAGATACTCTCAGAATTACAATAGAAGTACCAAAACAGAAAAGAGTTTTTCTGTATCATTTTATACAATGTTTCTGGTATCAAAGTCTTCAAGAATCTTCATGGACAAGGAGTAGAGCCACGTAACCTGTATTTTTTGTTTTAGAGTCAGGAAATTAAGTGTCATCAGAAGTAACGGCAGAACAAAGTAAACCATTGACTAAAAAAGAATCAATGCTCTGTCGAGCAAATCAGGTAACGACCAAAATGCTTCTGCTAAAACATAATCAAATGCTTTTAAATCCATTTTGAAACGGTTTTGCTGAGCACCCAAATGCCCAAAATAAAATTTCATTTTCAGAATACCCAGTCAGATAAACTTCATTTCCAGAAAATCCATGATCAAAAATAATAAATTCTGCAATGAGTAAGTTGAATTCAAAAACTGTAACCGATAGAACCCCACTATTTCATTTTACCTCAGTCGAGCTTCCAAACAGAAAATTGTACCAAGAATAGTAACCATACCGACCCAGTCAACCTGATAGCCGTTATAACCAACTAGAGAGCAGCAATGAAGACACGGGCATCATAAATATCATGGCGGAATGATGAGTGATCATAGAATAAGATAGTGCCATGTTTGACTTTCGCACAACCTCCAAAAAGGGCACGTCAAACCCTAAAAATCATATCAGCAAGAGAAATGATTATCGGTGGAAAGTCATATCGATGATCAAATGTCACACCGAAGTCCCCACGAAGAACTTTCATCATCGCTGAGACAACATAAAGTTGGGAAGACTTTACAACGAATGCCCCATGTTTCACCGAACATCCACATAATACAATAGATTGCCAAGAGAATTCAATTCTCATACCGACAAAGCCTCTTTATGTTTCCATATACTATTGCTGTAGCCTTGTGATATCGGAGAGACATCTTGTAGACATGTCTTAGTTATACCAAAAGCCCTGTCTAATACTTCTGGTCGATGAGACAAACAAAACCTATGCCGAAGGCAAATTTATCGCTGACCGATATCCACTGAAAGTTGCTGTGACAAATCGTTATCGGTGAGATGTTATGATGACTATGCTATGTATCACCGAAGATACCTTTTTCTACTGGCGGGGTCGGCGAGACATTTGAATATCGCCGAGACCTCATGGCGATGACAACAACACTTGCCGAAGTGCATCCTCCCACCATTGGTCGGTGAGACACCAATAGACTCGGCAAGACCCTGTCGCGAACAATAAGACTTACGCCGATGAAAACAACATTGTGAGGGCGACAAGACTTAGTAACCGTTATGCCGATAAATGCCTGTAAGTGAAAAACGATCGCAGTGACAAACCTGATGTCTTGCCGAAAGAACTCATAAGGCTTAGAACAAAATGAAATCCAATCTTGCAAAAACCAATGTCCAAGCAGTCCACATAAAATGAAGTAACAAATTTATCTTGCCAAGGATCAAGGTAACAAATAAAAATACTTTGCCAAAGAAGTAATCACCATTTAGAATTTAACCTGTCATAGAATCAACTGAGAGAATCAATTGAATCTGAAGAGAAGTTTGACATCAAGGACAATCACAAATGAGAATCAACAAACTCCCCCTTTGTCCTTGATGGAAAAACACAAAAGATTCTCCCCCTTTTTGCCTCAATGACAAAGAAACGAAGAGAGGACTGTGCAATGCCATAAAACACAACTGAGAAGCCAACCACGAATAATAAAGAGTACCGGCTGCAAATAAAGAGTAACAGTGCAGCAATCTAGAATGGAGGAGAGCTATAAGTAAATAAGTCAAAGAACTTGCTCCCCCTGTCACAAAGCATGGTAAATTAGTGAAGTAACGATTGAGAGATAACTCCCAATCGAAGCCTCAGCCTCTCAAACAATTCTTTAGCTAAGGGCTTAGTAAAAATATCAGCCACCTGATCTTGTGAACCAACAAACTGTAAGCAGACTTCATTAGCCAAAACCTTTTCACGAAGAAAGTGAAACTTGATAGCAATATGTTTAGTGCGAGAGTGCATGACAGGATTTTTTGAAATATTTATCGCACTAGTGTTATCATAGAGAATGGTAACAGGTTTAGAAACAGCAATACCCATATCATAAAGAGTCTGACTCATCCACAATACTTGTGTACAGCATGAAGTGGCAGCAATGTATTCAACTTCAGCAGTGGAAAGAGAAACTAATTCTTGTTTCTTGCTGTGCCATGACACTAAACGATCACCAAGAAAGAAAGCAGCACCACTGGTGCTTTTCCTATCATCCAGACAACTAGCCCAGTCAGCATCAGTATATGCAATCAAAGTGAAATCATTGCTCCTAGGATACCAAAGAACATAGTCAAGAGTGCCTTGAATGTATTTAAAGATCCTTTTAACAATAGTAACATGAGATTCTTTAGGTGATGCCTGAAAACGTGCAACTGTGCAAACTGCATGCATAAGGTCAGGTCTAGAGGCAGTTAAATATAAAAGACTGCCAATCATTGATCTATATTCTATTTGATTTGAATCAGGAGAATCATCTGTTTTAGTAAGTTTGCATCCTGTAGCCATTGGAGTGCTAACTGGATGACATTCATCCATTTTAAATTTCTTAAGCATCTCTTGAGCATATTTAGTTTGAGAAAGAAATATTCCATTCTCACATTGAGAAATTTGAAGACCCAAAAAGAAGTTTAATTCACCTAACATAGACATTTCAAACTCGGATTCCATTAGTTGTGAGAACTTACTTAAAATAACATTATTGCAGCCAAAGATAGTGTCATCAACGTAAATTTCAACAACCAAAATATCAAAACCTTCAGTTTTAACATATAGATTACTGTCTACACCTCCTCTAACAAAGCCATTAGAAATTAAATGACCGTCCAGTCTAGAGTACCAAGCTCTAGGAGCTTGTTTTAAGCCATAGAGAGCCTTTTTCAACCTATAAACATGATTAGGCTTATCTTTACATATAAATCCTTCAGGGTGTTCAACATAGACATCTTCATCTAAATAGCCATTCAAAAAAGCAGTTTTGACATCCATTTGATAAACTGTAAAGTTTTTGTAAACTGAATAAGCCAAGAATATTCTGATGGACTCTAATCTAGCAATAGATGCAAAGGTTTCACCAAAGTCAATACCTTCTTGCTGAGCATAGCCTTTGCAAACAAATCTTGCTTTATTGCGAATAACATTGCCATTTTCATCAAGTTTATTTCTGTAAATCCATTTACCTCCAATGACATTCTTGTCATCTGGTCTTGGGACTAACTCCCAAGTCTGATTTTTCTCAATTTGATCAATTTCTTCCTGCATAGCATTAACCCAACATAAATCTGTGAGAGCTTCATTAAAATTTTTAGGTTCAAACTGAGTAACTAAACAAAAAGCAATTTGTGCCTTTTCATTAGATTTTGCAGCCTTTCTTCTGGTTTGAACTCCTGCATTCTTATCCCCAATAGTCTGATCTTTGGGATGATATTTAGCTACAGTCTTCGAAGGAGCTTTTGATGCAACCTTCTCAGGACTTGCATTTTCATTTTTAGGGTTTGCTGATTCAGCAATAGGCTTTGCTGTTTCAGCTTCTTCTGGATTGGATTCAGTTTCAAGAATATCTTCCTCATTATCCTGCAATGTATCAGCATCTAAATGCAAACTTTCATCAAATTTAACATTCACAACTTCAACAATCTTGTTAAGCCTTATGTTAAGACATTTATAAGCTTTGCTATGAGTTGAATATCCCAAAAAGATACCTTCATCAGACTTTGATTGAAAGCTGCCAAGATTATCATCATCCTTTTTAATAAAACATTTACTTCTAGAAATTTTAAAGTATTTGACATAAGCAGTTCTTCCATACCATAATTCATACGGAGTGTGTTTAGACTTCACCCTAAGCTGGACTCTATTCAAAATGTAAACAGCTGTATGAATAGCTTCTTTCCAGTAAATGTCAGACAATTTAGCTTCATCAAGCATGGTTCTAGCCATTTCTTTTACAGTTCTATTCTTACGTTCAACAACCCCGTTTTGTTGAGGTGTTTTAGTTGCAGCATACTGTCTTTTAATGCCGTGCTATTCACAATAATCTATAAATTCTTGAGAGGTGAACTCACCTCCTTTGTCAGATCGCAAACATTTAAGTTTCAAATCTGATTCTTTCTCAACCAATTTACGAAAGATTTTAAACCTTTCAAAAGCTTCTGATTTGTGCTTAAGAAAAGTTACCCAAACCATTCTTGTATAATCATCCACAAATAGCATAAAGTACCTTTCACCATTAATAGACCTAGTTCTGGTTGGTCCACATAAATCAATATGCACAAGCTGTAAAGGTTTCGAAGAAGAATGTTCTTTTGTTTTAAAACTTATTTTAGTTTGTTTACCACTTAAGCACTCTTTGCACACAGAGTTTTCAGGCTTGCTAAGAACTGGTAAACCTCTAACATTTTGATTTTTACTAATTCTAACCAGATTTTCAAAATTTATGTGTCCTAGCCTTTTATGCCATAACTAGCTCTCTTCAATTTGGCCCATTAAATACATACCTTGATTATTGTCATTGCTTGATGTGTCGAGAAGATTGTACACATTTCCTTTTGTCCTCCTTCCAGCTGCAACAACTTTTCCAAGCTTGTTCTTAATCTCACATCCCTGCGAAGTGAAAAGTACATGATAACCACTATCATAGATTTGACTAGAACTTAATAGATTGTGCTTGAGACCTTCCACATAGTACACATTGTAGATAGGAGTGTCCTCATTCAAAAGAAGTGAACCCTTACCTTTGATTTGAATACCAGAGTTATCACCAAACTTAACATACCCACCTACATAATCTTCAAGATTTATAAATTTACCTTTGTCGCTAGTCATATGGTTCGAACATCCACTGTCCAAGACCCATAAGTCCTTTTTCTTGGAATGAAAAGCAGTCTGAATAAACATAGATTGCTCAGTATTGTTGACAGACTTAGGTTTCCAGACCTTTTTAAAATTCTACTGTTTAGATTGTAGATCAGTTCTGCATTGCTTGACAGAATGTCCCAAAGTATTACATTTAAAGCATCTGATCTGTCTAAAAAAACCGTAATGTTGTCTAAGACCAAACCTGGGTGTTCTAGAATTCATAAATCTGCAGGTGCTCCCCTTATGGTCGAATCTGTTGCAGAAAAAGCAATAACCATAGAAGAAAGAATTAAAGCTGTAAGAGGGTCTATTACCTCTTAAAATCTGACCATGATCTTTGCCAGAATGTGACTGATTTGAGCGTTTGACTTCAGCAGAGGGGTTTTGTTTTACATTGTCACTTGAACACTCACCCTTTTCAAAACCGATACCAGTTTTATCATTATGCATTTTCTGCTTACTTAGCATCTCATTCAGTTTTAGAGTGCTTTCATATTTTTCAATTTCCTTCCTAAGCCGAACAACTTCTTGTTCCAGTTTTTGAATTTCTTGATCCTTGCAGCTTAGAGTCTCTCGAAGACAGTCTTCAACTCTTTTGGCTTCTTCAAGCTGAGTTTTCAGAGAGACCACAACTTGATTTGGTTTATGTTCTTGTGTAAGAACTTGTTTTTTGAGTTTTCTGACCTCTTGTAAAGCACATTTCAGTTCACTTTCAATGTCTACAACACCTTCTTCAATATCAATGGCATTAGAATAATTTTGCTGAGTAATTTCAGCCATGAACAAAGTTTCATCTTCTTCAGCTGATGAATCTTCAGATTCAATGTCAGATTCATCCTTACTAAACAGACTTTTCTTCTTTTTGAAATTAAAGTTTCGTTTAGGTTTGAAAGCCTTCTTCTTAGGCTGTTTTTCAGTTGTCTTGTTGTCACAGATTTGATCATCACAGGGACATTTTGCAGCAAAGTGACCTATTTTGCCACAGTTGAAACATTTAAAGGGAAGTTTTCCTTTGTATCTTCCTGAACCCTTCTTGAGTTTTCTAACAAAATTGGATTCTTTAGAATTAGACAACTCTGATTCACTAACTTCGACCTTTTCCTTCTTTTCAGTGTTAAAGGTAGTTTCTTTTCCAGTTGAGGTGTTTTTGCTAGTTCTCATTTCATAGGCAGTAAGTATTCCCTGAAGGCTATCTAAGGTAAGTTGATCAAAGTGTTTCTTTTCTTCAAGGGTTGAAACCTTAGATTCAAATTTTGATGGTAAGGTTCTAATGACCTTTGTGGCCACATCAAATTCATTAACCTCTTGACCTAAACCTTTCATGGAATTGACAACTTCATCAACTCTTAGGAAATATTCAGCCACTTTTTCATCATCTTTCATTTTCATCTCCTCAAACTGATGTTTGAGTGTAATGATTTTTGACAATTTGACTTTCTCATTCCCTTGATATATAGTTTCAAGTTTTTCGCAGATTTCATGAGCAGATTTGCAATGCATGACTTTAATGAACACGTCTTTAGTTAGACCACACAGGATGGCATGCTTAGCTTTGGCATTTGTTTCATACCTCTTTTTCTCAGCAGGATCAGTGGGAATAGAGGTTGGTACATTGTATGCATTTAAAACTATGCTCCGAACATCGACATCAAAAGAAATAAGAAAAGCTTCCATTCTGATTTTCCAGAACACATAATCTGTTCCATCGAATAATGGAGCTCTGGTTACAGAGGCACCGTCTTTAGACTGTGCCATTTAAAAGACTCCAAAACCAGAATCAATCCAAGGTGAATAACACCAATCAGAGGACCCTACGCTCTGATACCAATTGTTGGAGTTAAAAGAGACACTGAGAGGGGGGGGTGAATCAGTGTGAATCCAAAATGATATTCGTTGCTCAAAATGAAAGTTAAAACATATTTATACTTTGATCTCAATATAAAGATTAAGTCATTCATGTATTGAATGTAATCTTTTGCATGCACAATTGAGAATTTAAATAAATAGAACAGGAGCATGAAATAGAAGAGCCATCACACAGAAACAAAGATACACAAGAGATTTGTGCCGAGTGGAAAACCCTGAATCAGGGAAGAAAAACCACTCCAAGTGCCTTGTAGGCTTAATCAAAAAACCACTGTTCACAATGCTTTGTAGGCAATTTTTAGAGCACCCACTCAAGGAGCACCAACCCCTCGTTTTAGAGACAACTATCTCAGGGAGTACAAAACCCTTCAACTTATGTTTTTCAAACAATAATGATAACTTAGAGGATTACTCTGTTTTTAGTAAAGCATAAACAACTATGTTCTCTTGTCTACAGAATACCTTAAGAATCCACAAATTGAATCCCTAAAATATTATATAGAGAAGAGCTCCTTTTACAACATCTTTGCCTTTTGTATACATAGATTATGCAGAGTTTACAATTCATTTCATACTGCCCAGATACTCTCAGAATTACAATAGAAATACCAGAACAGAAAAGAGTTTTTCTGTATCATTTTATACAATGTTTTTGGTATCAAAGTCTTCAAGAATCTTCATGGACAAGGAGTAGAGCCATGTAACCTGTCTTTTTTGTTTTAGAGTCAGGAAATTAAGTGTCATCAGAAGTAATGGCAGAACAAAGTAAACCATTGACTAAAAAAGAATCAATGCTTTGTCGAGCAAATCAGGTAACGACCAAAATGCTTCTGCTAAAACACAATCAAATGCTTTTAAATCCATTTTGAAATGGTTTTGCTGAGCACCCAAATGCCCAAAATAAAATTTCATTTTCAGAATACCCAGTCAGATAAACTTCATTTCCAGAAAACCCATGATCAAAAATAATAAATTCTGCAATGAGTAAGTTGAATTCAAAAACTGTAACCGATAGAACCCCACTATTTCATTTTACCTCAGTCGAGCTTCCAGACAGAAAATTGTACCAAGAATAGCAACCATACCGACCCAGTCAACCTGATAGCCGTTATAACCAGCTAGAGAGTAGCAATGAAGACACGGGCTTCATTTATCATGGCGGAAAGATGAGTGATCATAGAATAATATAGTGCCATGTTTGACTTTCGCACAACCTCCAAAAAGGGCACGTGAAACCCTAAAAATCATATCGGCAAGAGAAATGATTATCGGTGGAAAGTCATATCGATGATCAAATGTCACACCGAAGTCCCCACGAAGAACTTTCATCATCGCTGAGACAACATAAAGTCGGGAAGACGTTACAACGAATGCCCCATGTTTCACCGAACATCCATATAATACAATAGATTGCCAAGAGAATTCAATTCTCATACCGACAGAGCCTCTTTATGTTTCCATATACTATCGCTGTAGGCTTGTGATATCGGAGAGACATCTTTGTAGACATGTCTTAGTTATACCGAAAGCCTTGTCCAATACTTCTGGTTGATGAGACAAACAAAACCTATGCCGAAGGCAAATGTATCGCTGACCGATATCCACTGAAAGTCACTGTGACAAATCGTTATCGGTGAGATGTTATGACGACTATGCTATGTATCACCGAAGATACCTTTTTCTACTGGCGGGGTCGGCGAGACATTTGAATATCGCCGAGACCTCATGGCGATGACAACAACACTTGCTGAAGTGCATCCTCCCACCATTGGTCGGTGAGACACCAATAGACTCGGCAAGACCCTGTCGCGAACAATAAGACTTACGCCGATGAAAACAACATTGTGAGGTCGACAAGACTTAGTAACCGTTATGCCGATAAATGCCTGTAAGTGAAAAACGATCGCAGTGACAAACCTGATGTCTTGCCGAAAGCACTCATAAGGTTTAGAACAAAATGAAATCCAATCTTGCAAAAACCAATGTCCAAGCAGTCCACATAAAATGAAGTAACGAATTTATCTTGCCAAGGATCAAGGTAACAAATAAAAATACTTTGCCAAAGAAGTAATCACCATTTAGAATTTAACCTGTCATAGAATCAACTGAGAGAATCAACTGAATCTGAAGAGAAGTTTGACATCAAGGACAATCACAAATGAGAATCAACAGTAGGAAGGTGCACTTTCCTTACCCTCCTTTGTCATTTTGTAGTTAGACATTAATCTTAGCGTTTTCTCAATATTTTGTCATTTAGTTATTTTCTATTTCTGTTATTTCATTAAATCACATTTGTCAGGTCCTTAGTAGGTTCCTCTTGAGTTTAGACTATACTTTACACTTTTTTCCGTATGAACATTAGTTCCCAACTGAGACGCTAGTGCACTGCATTGTCATCCCTGTCCCGCACTGTAGTCCTCTAGCAATGAGATGCTTAAGTTGTAGTTTGAGCTCCAAAAACTTGTGCACTTGACTTCTTGTGACTCTCGGGTTGGCAGAAGGAAAGAGGCAGCTCAATTGTCCTTCCTTTTCACCCCTTTAAACATCAAACCTATCTTAAATAATTCTTTAGCTTGAGGTAGATCAGGGCAGCCTATTGTTCTAGACCCTCCCATGACTTGGGGTCCTGAGCAATTGGCCCCCCTCTATAGATATAATATTTGATTTGTACGTAAATGTAATCTAGTTTTGTTGATATTTTATTGCATGTATCTCCTTCCTTTTTATTGTCCATGACTCTATTGCCTAATGGAGTAGAAATTGGTCCATATTAGTGAAGGATCAAACACTCTTCATTTATAATAACTTCTATGTTTGTTATAAGTAGGAGTAGATTAGGATTCTTACAAGTTGTTCATGATTCAATATTATAAATTAGGGAATAATCTCAAGCGACCCAAATAGCTAAATCATTAAAGAATTATGTCATAAATGCTTGCACCATGCCACTTTTTACATAATGTCAAATGAATTTATAAAGGGATTAAAATACTTTTGTCATCCATAGGTGCATGTCCAAGGTGTTTAATCAACTTTATATTCAACTAATTTGTCTTCACCTAGTGACAAATATAGGGGTCAAGTGTGTATTGGGTATAGTATATGATTGTTGCAATCATGCCATATTTTAATCGGTTTAAAACCCTATTAAAGATATCTCTAAGAATTCCTCTTAGGCATATATGAGCTCAAAGTGTATCAAAAACTACTCACTCTAGTCATTTGGTTGTTAACCCTCCTCAGTCCATTGATGAACCCTTGTTTTACCTTCATGACAACAAATATTTGTCCTTGAAGATAAAAAAGAGTTCTAAAATTGTAGAGTAGTAGGTTTGGGGCCCAATAGAATGGTGCCATTATTAGGGATGAATATATATTACTGGGTTGAAATAAATTGAAGACTTTGTTAGTAGGCTAAACCCATAAATTTTCTATTTCCTCAGAGGTCAAGTGTGCTTCAAGGATTTCCTCTTTTGAGAGAGGTGATGAATTTTCTATCCAAAAAGAATAATTTTATTGATGTTTTGTATGATGTTAGTGTTTCAATAACACATCTCAAGTCTACATTAGTTGATTATGAAAGATATACATGTTTTTCTTCCAATCTTTTAAGGTATGCAAATTTGTAAAATCTCCACTTTATGTTTTGAATGGTGGTGTATGATTATTCATGGCTGATTGGTATAGATATAAATTTCCTTTGAGGGATCCTTCACATGCTTCATATATATCTACCCATAGGAACTACATTAAATCAAATTCCCATGATTGTTTTCGTGATCAACTTCCTCTTGCTATTCAAGTAGCCTTGCATCTTTTGTAAAACCATGGCTAAATTTATAGGCATCCATACAAGAAAATAAAAGAAATCAATGATATTGTTAGGATGAAGAAAGAATGTGAAGAACAAATCAGGCTATTGCAATCTAACACTTACCCTACTGTTACAATAAATGAAGTTGCTCCATCCCATATCATTCTCCTAGACACCCTCTACAACAACTAAAATTGTCTTGGGTTGATTACAAAATACAAACCATGGAATCCAAAGTCTTAAAGTAGATCCTTAGATTTGAAAGGTATGATATCTATGAAAGGGATGCATATGTTAAAATATTTTTAAAATTTATAGAAAAAAATTAGTTTAAAGATGAAGACATGTGGATGGGATCGCTAGGTCTTTATGTGGAAAGGCACATAGATTGTATGAAGGTTTTAAAGAGCATTCACTTTCTTCTTGGAATGAGCTTGTGGTTTCGTTTGAAGATGAAATTACACTTAATTATGACCTTATTTTCTTGTCCAAGAATTAACAAATATTAGATGGTAAGAGGAAGAGTCAAGTATGGACTTTAGCTACAAGTTTGTAGTTGCCCTTTTCAAAATTCCAAGTGCTCTCATACCTAACACACTTGCCTACATTGACTTGTTTTTTGAAGCATAAAAAATCTCTTTCAGTTTATAGTGAAAACATTCTAAATGGACAAGCTTTTCATAGGATTATCTATATGCTTGGAATGCATTGGAATAGTTTATATTACAAAATTATTATTCTCAAATTCAAGTGTTGTTTGTTATAGAAAGTTGCTATGAGTAGCAACCAAATAGATGCATTGTATGAGGTGAGTATATCATCAATTAGACCGAGAGTAAAGAATATGGCCTTGTGGTTTATGGAAGTGAGATGGACAAAGAGGAAGATGTGTGCATGAATGAGTAGTCAAATTAATCATCTCTTAAAATTGATTATGTTGAGCATGTGTACATATTTATGATGTAAAAAATGAGCAAGAAACTTGTTTCTTGTTTGATTTAATACCCTCATCTGTACACCTTAGAAATGATAGTGAAGTTGTTGATGTTTATTTTCATTAGAATGATTTAGATGTGACTGCACTTAGTGATAAAGTTGTTCAAGCAAATGTTAGTGTAGTCAATAATTTTTTGTTTGAAGACCTTGCATTTGATTGTGGACATGGTGATCATATGGATGCATATGAGAACCTGTTTCTTTGGTGCAAGACTTGTCTTCCTCATGTAGATTGTGCTTCAATTAGGTCACAAGAAATACTATTGTAATGATCGTGGAAAAGAAGAAATGTGTTATAGATTTCATTTTAGCAGTACATATGATATATCATATTGCTTTAAGAAAACATTTAAAATAAATACTTTGAAGAACCTGGTTAATCACATGATGTGTTTCATGGTAGTGATTCTGGTGTTCATGGTGTGAGTTGTAGCTTAAATCATGCTTATGTTTCAAATATTAACGAGTGCATTGACACATATGAAATTTGTGTATGTTTGCTTCCTATTATCTTAAAGCTTGATGAACACAATATTGACTATGAAGCTTTCCTTTTTGAAGGTTAGGCTTCTACTATTGTGGATGATAGTAATGCTCCTGAACTTGTTTTTTTTATGTGGGTCAAGTATACAAGTGATAATGATGATGAGCAACAACATATATGCCAAATTAAAGATAAACTTGTTGTCCAACTTGGTAGTGTGCTAGAGCTTGAATTTTTTAGTTTGATATGCAAGAAGAAGATCTTTGTGTAGACCAACAATATGATCAAACATGCTTCCAATTTCCATGTGAATGAGAGGTATTTTCTTTTCTCCTTGATTCACATAAGGAGATAATCAGAACAACAATGCACCCACAAATGAGGGAAATTTACTTTCTTCAATGTGTTTCAATTTTGATGTTGTTGACTTGAATTTAATATTTTTGTATCCCTACTATTATGGACATGATTGATGCATCATGAAATAAGTATCACACCTATTATTTATGGTTTCTCTATAGTATCAAAATTGATCTAGTGAGGTGCATCTCCAATTTTTGGGTAGTGAACTTACATCTTGATGCATGTAGATAGAATACTTCACTTGTTACAATTGGGTGGTGACTACAATTTTGGCTTAAGGGAGATCACCTCCTTTAGTAGGCTTGTCTTTGATAGAGGCATGCAATTATAATAATTTGTTCATGGCCTTGTGCCATGGGTCTTCTTGCGGGGTCTAACATACAATTTTATGGTGTAAGTTTTATTTTACAACCATATCTTGCAATTCTTTGTGCCTCCATGCCATTGGTTGCAAGTTGTTTTGTATTGTACAATTGTGTTTTATTTTTATTGTTCCTTTTCTTGTAAGTTTCGTGTTATGTGTCTTTGTGTTATCATGGCCCTCAATTGTCATGATGAAGTATGTTTTTCATAGTATTATTTTGGTTCCCTATTTTGGTTTGCTCTCGAAGATAGCCAGATTCACACCATGCCTACAAGAGGCACATTTCCCCAACCAAAGCCACTATTGGGACTCAATCTTGTAGTACCAAATTTTTCTTGAACCCCAACTCCTTTATTCACTTAAGCCTCCTTTTTTCCATCACATATAATTGATTTGAGAAATTGTTGTATGGGTTTCCATTTATCAAATTTTCCTAAGTGTTATCCATTGCCATTTCCCATGTTCCTATCATGTGTTGCAAGTTCCAAGGATCCTAAAATGTTATAAGTGCATAGGTTTTGCTAGTAATTTCTAAGAAGTGTGTTGAATGTTAAAGTTTTTAAGTTTCCCTTCTTGGTATGCCTTTGCACCCAACTTTGCCTTGTTCCTTTGTCCTTATCAAGATAACAAACTTCCCCATCTTGGGATACCTTAAATATATATTCTCCACTTTCTTTCTCTTTCCCTATTAGAACTTTGGAGTTTTCATTGTTGACATCTCTTCCATCCATTACCTGCCTTTGCCAGAGTTTTACACTTCCTCTTACTAGCATGCCTTTCATGAAATCACTGACACCTCAATCCTTTGCACTAGGTTGTTTGTTATAGTTGCAGTTTCATCCATCCCTTACTTAGGTACCTTTTCCCTTGTATCCCCAATTCCATGACTTCTAACATTTTCTTCTATACTTGACAATGTTAGAATACTTCTAATTTGGTACAAGGTATGAAGTATTCTAAACCTTGATCCCCTACACTTTTCACTACACTATCTTATTGGGATCATGATTTTGGACGTGTCCTTATTTGGGTACGTCAAAAGAGGCACTCCTAACTCTCTATCTTCATGTTTCACACAATATTACCTTCTTGGAATCATGAGTTCGAACCTACACTTGTGTGCATACCTAAAGAGATGAATTTCTTGGTACCCTTGACTTTCAATGGTATGGTCATGAGGTATCCTTGATTATTGATCCTTAAACCTTTGAAACTCCTACACGTTTTATACTATTTACTCCCAGCTACATCCCTGCATGACCTAGATCGCCATTAACAACCAAATTTTATATACCAACTACTCCATAAGGGTTTTTATTTCCCAAAATAATCATCCACCTTAAGGGAATGTATTCAAATGTACTTTTAGTTCATGGTTGATCCCAGATGAGTTCATTAGGATGTAGTCTGGTCGAGTAGCTTTTAGTACTCTATTTTCTATCATGTTTATTCTAGATAGGAGATCAACACATTGGATATTTGTGAAATTATAGATAAGTAGGTAGGGAGTTTTGATAGCAAGAGATCTACTAATGGTTGTGTTATTTATTTGGTGGTTATATTAACTGGATGAGAAAGTGGTAGGTTATTGTTGCTTTATTTACTATAGAGGTTGAATTTATAGCAAGTACTCATATGTGATGTCCCCACTCTAGTCAGTCACCTGATGCAGTGTGTTAGCCCTTTTCTTGGACCCTTGTGGGCTAACTGGATTGGTTAGAGGGTCAGTGGTACTTTCTAGAGAGTTCGATCGATTTCATTTTCTGAGATCGTGGATAGGCTCATTGCAGGCCTTGGTAGTACAGGAGTTTCTTTGCTTCTGACGGCACTGAATTCTGTTGAGAATTGAGGGAGATAGGCTTACTTAAGTGATTTAAGTTATATTTTAACTTAAAGTCTTTTTATAAAGTCAAATTGACTTTATAATTTTTATATCACTTAAATAAGTCTAAAGTGAGTGTTTTAAAGTATTTTATTTAATCACTTAAAGGAGGCGCCAAAAATCAAAGTTAGAACTATGGAAAGTGACTTGAGTTTATTTCCAAAAATTTAAATGATCTAAAACCCTAAAATGTACGGCCTCCTTGAGTTTTCACCTCCTTTGCTATATAAGGGATTTGGGCAATGAGAAACTCATCTTTTTGAATATTTCAACTTTTCCTTGGAGGTTTTTTCCCTTGCTTACATCCTGTGATCAGGTTTGCAGCAAATCCACCATTGGAGAACGAAATCTCTTCAGTGTGAGCACTTGTGAGGCTGTGAGAGATAAGCTGAATTGGTGCAGATTTAGAGAGCTTCATTTCAGAAGTTCTACAGTGCTTCAACAGATTTTTGTAGTGTTTTTCATCAGAAACAGAGGGTTTATTGGTTGGTGTTCTTCCTTCTTCATGGCAGGCATCATAGCTACTTGGGTGCACCTTCTAAGATGTTGCAAATAAGGTTTTTTTGGCTTTTCTTGGAGAAACATCTTCTTTTCTGAGGATCTCTCTTCATGATCTTGGGCGCCCTACCTATACTTCTCTTTGGCTTCAGTTTCAGACTAAACTTTGCAATCTGTAACTTTCTACTCCAATTTTCGTCAGTTCTTCACTATTTTGATCGGATTTCTTATTTAAAAAATTTGGAGGCTTCCGGGTATGTTTATATGTTTTAAATCCATTGTTGATGATAATAAACACCTTCTACAATTTCAGTTTGATTAAATTTGCTCAAGTTTTCATTCTGTGAGCTTTTATATGATGCGCCCCTTCTCTTCTGTCTACAAAATTTCTCTAAAAAACTAAAAAACACAAATAGACTTAAAAAAAAGACAGGGGTTTGAGCAGTGAGCTAGCAAGTCTCATCACAGTGGTATCAGAGCACTGATCCTGCCAGCTTGTGGGGTTAGAAAAATTTATGAAGTCACACTAGGAGGGTTTGGACAAATTCTACTCTCGTGGGGGCCCTAGAAATCAAAGAGGTGATCAAAATCCTTTTCCACCATTTCCATTTGAAGAACAGGAGGAGGAAATAGACTTGGTTAATATGGCTAACAGGGAAGGAGGAAGTTCTCACAGGAATCAGTGGGATGAAGAGGACAGAGAAGCCAGAGATGTGCTAAGAGGTATGGTTGCATGTCAAGAATAGGTAGCTAATATTCTCTAGCAACTCAGCACAAATGTAGAGAACTTAACACTTCAGAGAGGCCAGCATCCAGGGCATGATCATGAGGGCAGTATCCAGGGCGCACCTCATAGACCTATTGTTCCAGCTCGCACTTTTGAGAGAGCAACATGTCCTACCTTCACCAGGAATGATATTGAGGATGAGGAAGAGGTTGAACAGGGTGGTGAGATTAACTTTGCAGATAACATCATGGTTATGCATGATGAATGGGACGCATTGCCACCTAGAGTTAAGGAGCACCTTAACTTTGATAGATTCATGAGCAAGAAGAGAGAACATAACAGAAACAGGAATGACAAGAGGCCTAGGAACAAGCACAGTGATCTTAGATAGGCTACCAATAAACTCACCTTGGAAAACTATGATGGCAGTGGTAGAGTTACAGCACGTGCTTGGATCAGCAAGTTAGATACATTCTTGACTCTACGTCCCATGCCCGAGGAAGATGCTATTCGATTTGCAGCACTTCACCTTGATGGCGTAGCTCATGATTGGTGGATTCATGGCATGGCTACTCTTCACCATGATCAGATTACTTCATACCAGGAGTTCACAGATAGACTGGTAGAGAGGTTTGACAAACGTGATTCCGAGCTATTTTTCAGAGACCTAGCACAGCTGAAACAGCTAGGTAGTTTGAAGTCATATATTGGAGAGTTTCAGAGATTGTCAATTATGGTTACAGGCATTTCTGAGAGGAGGCTGATCATACTCTTCATTGGGGGCCTTTTCGAGCCTATGAAAGGATGGATCAAGGCATTTGATTCCCCTACATTATAGGAAGCCATGAGGAAAGCTCGCAGCATGGAGCTCACTACTCCTCGAAAGCAATTTGGCACCAAACCTTCTACTTCTTACAATGAACATAAATCTGATCCGAAAAAAGCTGATAATGCTGATCATAAGAAGAAATATATAGCACCTTTGGATTGAGAAACCATGAATGATCTTCGTAGAAGGAGACTTTGTTTTTACTGCAAGGGCCCTTATGACCAAAATCATGATTGCCCCCTCAAACCTAAAGGGAAAAACAGGAACATGGAGTGGTTTTATGAGGGAGAAGAAGTGACTGATTTTTCTGATTAGCAAGCTCCAATTTATGATACAGATGGAGAAGAATCAGAAGATGAGGCTGAAATTGTAGTAGAAACTGAGTTAAAGGAGGCTCATTTATCCAGCATGCAGAGAGAGGGATCTTTTAGACTTCGTGGGGTCTTGGCTGGTCAAAGAGTCATAACTCTTTTAGATACAAGTGCAACTCACAATTTTATTGACTCACGTTTAGTGGAGAAAAGAGGAATTCAAACTCAGCAGTTTGAAGGCATTCGAGTCAAGGTTGCTGATGGATACACTCTCACCTGCGAGAGGATGATTCTAGACTTGCCTTTGAAACTCAATAACTATGAGTTTAAGGCAGATTTTTATGTTGTGAACATGGGAGGAACTGATATAGTTCTCGGCATGAAGTGGCTTCATGCTATAGGAGAGTTCACACTTAATTTGAACGACATGGAGATGAAATTTAAAGTTGATGGCACAAAACATGTTCTAAAAGCCATCAAGGACAGCAATGTGAAAGAAATTTCACTCAAAAGAATGGAATGTTTGGTTCAACATGACATGGTAGATTGGGTAGCTGAATGCAAGTTAATGCCTTCACAGTTGGATCGGCAAGCTTCTTCTTACCATCCAGATGTTCAGAAACTCAGAATCAAACATAACAAGGTTTTCAATGCAATCCCACCAGGTAGACCTCCTGATAGAGGTATTGAGAATATCATAGAGCTGGAAGAGGGCACGAAACCTATGATGATCACTCCTTACCGGCACCCCAAACGCTTGAAAGATGAAATTGAGAAAACCATCAAAGAACTTTTGGTTATGGGGCACATTAGGCCGAGTAAGTCACCCTTTGCTTCATCAATGGTTTTGGTGAAGAAAAAGGATGGTACACTCAGAATGTGTATTGATTATAGAATGCTTAACAGGAGAACTATAAAGAATAGATATCCTATTCCGCGGATTGATGAGTTGATAGATGAGCTTCATGGAGCTTGCTACTTCTCAAAGATTGATTTAAGGACAGGTTATCATCAGATCAGAGTCTGAGAGGAGGACATAGAGAAAACCTCATTCAGATGTCACTATGGACACTTTGATTTCTTGGTTATGCCTTTCGGTTTAACCAATGCTCCAGCCACATTTCAGTCCACTATGAACAGGGTTTTCCATCCTCAACTGAGGAAACATGTGTTGGTGTTCTTCAATGACATTCTAGTTTACAGCAGATCATGGGAAGAACACATGGTTCACCTAGATGAGGTTTTGAGCATACTTGACAGGGAGTCCTTGTACACCAAGGAGTCCAAGTGTGCATTGGGCATGGCCGAGCTTTTGTATTTGGGTCACATTATCAGTAGTGAGGGAGTTAGCATGGATCCAGAGAAGGTTCGAGCTATCATTGATTGGCCTACACCTGAGACATTGACACAGCTCAGGGGATTTGTAGGATTATGTTCCTTCTATCGTCGGTTCGTTAGTGGATTCTCGCGGCATGCTGCGCCACTAACTGATTTTACTAAGAAGGGTGCATTTGTATGGACACCATTAGTACAGGCGTGCTTTGAGAAGTTCAAACTTCTCATGACTTCATGTCCAGTGTTGGCTTTGCTGGATTTCACCAAACCCTTTGAGTTACATTGTGATGTCAGTGGAGAGGGAATTGGTGCAGTCATTATGCAGGATCGTGTTGTGACCGTTTTCACACATCGCCCCATTGCAAATGGGGACCCTCGCTGGTTTGCTCTTAGGGTTTAGCGTTGAGTGGCAATTTCATAGTCTCTGATATCTGGGAATTTCATGTCAAGGTCTGGGGTCATCGTCCGAGCCAAGTTGGGAGTTTGAGCCCAAAACTGAACGTAAACGTCATGGAAATGCTTAGAAGGCCTCGCAGACGAGGATCGCCTGTGCTTTCGCCCAATTCTGACACTTCCTATTTTTTAGGGATTCTGCTTTTTTGCTTTTTTGCTTTTTTCGTTTTTGGCATTTCTGGCCCAATCTGGAATTTACTATTTTTAGAAAGTTGCTTTTTGCTTTTTCTATTTTTAGTAAGTTTCTATTTTTAGAAAGTACAGGGTGTCATTAGCATTTGAGTCAAAAGTTTCTATTTTTGGAACTAAAAAGCAAGCAAAAAATCGAAAAATCATGAGAAAAGCAACTGAAAAGCGCATGCAAAGCAGAGAAAGGCGCATGCAAGATGAGAAAAGCGAGGAAAAAGCGCATGCAAAGTCAGAAAATCAACTGGATAAAATCACGCCTTAGAGGGAAAATCACTGAAAAATCAACTAAAAAGCAAGTAGATCATGGCAAAATTCGCTTAAGTCTGGAAGAGGTACGCCCTTGAGAAGTTTAAAAAATCCAGTTGAAACTTTAGAAAATCCAGTTCGAAAATCCAGTGATCAAAGGGAAAATCCAAGTAAAATTCATTCATTTGAGGAAATTCGCATTCTTCAAGAAAATCCAGTTGGACAAAGTGAAAATTCCAGTTGGACAAGGTAAAAAATCGACTAAGGCATCAAAATTATTGAACTGGACTTTAGGAAGTTGAGTGAAGTGAAAATTCCAGTTGGGAAGTAAAAAATCCAGTTGGAAGTCGAATTTTCTCAAGGTGGAATCGAATTTTTTCTAAGGCAAAGTCACTTTGAGAAGTCAAAATTCCAGTTGAAAAGTCAAGGAGTCCAGTTGAAGGTCGAATTTTGCTAAAGGCAAAAATAAAAGAAAAAACTTAAGTTTTATTTTAAAACTTAATCACCAAGCCAAAAGGGACGCCTTGTTTGAAAAGTCAAAGATCAGGATAAGATTGCTTTTTCGTTTTTAAAGCAAAATGCAACCAATGAGAGAAAGAAATTGACCTAAAACAATTTGGGAAGGTTTTTATTATAAAAGACAATCTAGTGAGCTCATTATCTTATTATTTACAAAGTCGAATTTCTTCACAGGCAGAGCTCTCCCAAGAAAGGACGTCTTTTTTCAACTGCAAGTGGATTTTCTTGAGTTCCAGAACATTGAATTGGATTTTTTCTCTTCATTTCCAGATTTTCTTCAAACAACTGCAGGTTATCTTTGGCGATTTTGAGAAGGGAATTGGATTTTTCATTAAAGATTGGAGAAAACTTCAGTATAAACCTTTAAAAATCCAAAAGATTATTTAAAATTCCATGAATGCTTTTGAAAATAATAAAGGCAAATCGATTTTATTTAAGAATTTATTCTTCATGCAGCCTTTAATCTAGTTCTGGATTTTTAATTAATTTTTTAAAATTTCTCCAGCCAAGAAATCGCCTTTTGCAAATTTATTTAAAAATTCTCTAACTTCGAGTTTCTTACAGGCGCAATGTCTTCTCCAAAGAACGTGGGAGGTGGAGTCAGAAAAGCTCAAGTCAAGGAAGTCCTGAAGGAATTTTATCCAGAATCCCAGTTGTCCTCGAAGTGGAGAAAAGTGACAGATACAAACTTTGAACAATTTAATGCGATTCAGCACAAGAGAAGGATGTTTGGCACAGAAAACGAAATGCCTACACCTATCGCCTCAAATATTGTTAAGTCTGGACTCCATCAAGCAGCAGGATTTCCGCCTGCAGTTCAGTGCAATGAGTTAATAGTTGAATGCGCCAGAAGGTACAATCCTCAAACAAGATCAATTAAAACTCCGAATGGAATCACCTTGGCCTATTTCACAGAGGATTCAGTCAGGGAAGTATTTGGTATTCCCCATCGCCGGAAAATGTTGAACAGGACTCAGCAAGAATCACAGGCCATGTTCGATCAAGCCAAGGAATCCTGTTTGGACATCATCAATTCCAACTGGATTAAAGAACCCAAAAGGCATCGCTCCAAGTTGCCAAAGAGACTAATTTGCACAGATTTTAAGATAGAATACAGTGATATGATTCACATGCTGAACAGAGTTATGGGAACTTCTCAGGGAGCCTTCTTTGAGGTATGGATGTTTTCATACGTGGAGGAAATCGTATTGGGAATGGAGGCTGTAAATTGGGCCAAGTTAATAAGTGATAATATCGATTCCCAGTTGAGAAACCTTGAAAAAACTAAAACCTTTTACATGAGTTCTTATGTGGTTTATATTCTGGCAAGATTCACTAAGTACAGAGGACTGATTTGTAAAGGCGAAGTGGGACTTCGGAAAGATCAACTCAAATCATATGATTGTTACCCGCAGCTCCAACTACATTACAGGGACAACTTCAAAATAACAAATGACGCCTTCCTCATGTACATCACACGAGTTCTTCAAGGAACAGTGCAGAGAAGGCTATCTAAAGAAGCTATGGCAATGCTTGACAAGTTCGGGTCTTGGTTTATCCAGTTTCCGACATTTACTTATATAAGAATTCATGGATTCTCTGATGCTCCGTACAGACTTCCTCGATACCCAACGGACAAAATTGTTATGCTTGAGGTAGCAAGGCAACTAGCATGTGTAGACTCCATTCAGGCGAAGAAGAACAAACAAGGAGTGGATTTTCCGGTTGCAATTGGAAAAATGCTAGAAGTCTGTCCTTCATTACAATCAGCCAAAACAGCAGGGGTAGAGTTGCAATTTTACAAATTCAGCACCTATAATCCAAGGTCCGATTATGATCCATACCTGAGAATACACGGGAAGAAGTCCCTTCATGTTATGCAGATCGAAGATTACTGGTCTAACCTGATGGACGAGTATGGAGTAAGGAAGAAGGCTTGGTCAAGAATTCCAGTTGAACTTGTGAAAAGGTACGATTTGTTTCCTATACCTGACCAAGTGAAAGACAACGGGGACTACATTCACCCTCAGTTTGAACAAGAAAAAGATAAGCCTATTTTATTGCCTAACTGGACACAACCTGAGATGGCTAATTTGAACACATTGATGAAGGACATTTTTGCTTACTCAAGGGAATGGGTCGATGGTCAGATCAGCAAGTTAAGGAAGGAAGGAGTTTCTCTTACTTACGCCACATTGAACAATAAGGATGGCCAGGAGGAAGCAATTGGCGAAAATCCTGATGAATCTGCATATCCCAGCAAGAGGAAGGTAGTAAATGGAAACCTTCAACTAGAGGAAAAGGAGTCAGCTTATGAGGAACTGGAGAGTAAGAAGCAAAAGGTGACTGAAAATCCCTCATCTTCAAGGACTTTGTCAATTGGAGTAATCGAAAATGTATCCATTGTTGATATCGAGCCAAGCTATGAGCAAGAAATTCAGTTTCAAGAGTTAGAACAGGTAGATTCTTTCCAAAATCAAGCCTCCACGGAGTGTTTGGAAGGAAATGATACTTTGATGATTGAAGGTGCAGGAGATACTGAGATTCTTGAGGACAATGAAGAACTAGGAGATGAGGTAATTTCTGCTCTTAAGGGAATTAATGATGATGTTCAGTTAGAAGATGGTATGGAATTATCCACAATCCCGGATTGGCTAACTGAAAGTTTGAAGAAGAAGTCCAGACCACTGGATGAGGTTCAACCAGTTGAGAGCATACAGGACTTCCTAGAAAGAATTGGCAAGGCTAAAACGCCAAAGAAGCCTAAAAAGTATTCTCAGATCACCAGGAACGATATAGGATCCAGGATCTTACAGGTGGCAGTCCCGAAAGTTGACAAGCTAAGAGATCAGATTGCTCCTATGGATTACGAAGTTACAACGTTGGACATTGGGCCAACGACAATAGATCAGGATTTCCATGAGTTGGCGGACACTTCCAAAGCCATCAGGGAAAAGTTTGATAAAACAGAAGAGAAGAAGGAAAGGTTGGAATTAGAAAATCTAAGGCTGATAGAGTTCATTCAGCAGCTAACAGCCCCTTTGCGTCAGGAAAATGCAGCCTTTATTCCACCGTCATCTCTTACCCCGGAGTCCGTTGATGTCCTTGAGGCTATGAGGATTACGAGTCAAGCAACCAGGAGTTGGGTTACCAATATTTCAAAACAAATGGAGCAATTCTTGGAGAAGTGCGCCCAAACTTATGACAGATCTGCACTGCTGATAACTGAAGTGAGTCAAGTTGAGGACCATTGGGAAGATTTCCAGTATGTACAGGACAAAGTGATACCTCGTTTGAGGGTTCTAAAAGAAGTTTCCTTGCAAATTTTGATCCAGGAAGGTGTTGTCGAAGAAGGAGCCTCGTATGATTTCAGCAGGTGGTATTATTCCTTGTTGGCCAAAAAGAAGACATATGATGGAATAAAAGAAGAATGTGCTGCTATACGGAGCACGATTGAGAAAATTCAGTTCAAAATCCTCACTTCTCTTGAAGGATTAACAGGACAAGAACATCATGATACGAATGGCTTAGACTTAGAAGGATTGAAGAAAAGTGTGATGAGCATTTACTTCAAGGAAATGCAGATTATTACAGAGAATCAGCTTGATGATATGTCTTCCCTTTTGACCTTCATGGAGAACTTTCAGAAGCAGGAGGCTAGATGGGAAGGAACTTTTACTCAGTGCCTGGAGACCTTGGACGTGATTGGAATGCAACTGGATTCTGTGCCGAATATCTCAATGGAGGAACTTGATTCTGTGTTAGCCAAATTTCTTGCATTTGCAGCTAGGGAGCGATCCAAAGGGAATTGCATTCTGGATTCCTACTTGCTCGAATGAAGTGCAAGGTGTCATCATTTGCCATGCTCCAAGTGGCGTGTTCTGCTTGTGCCACGTGTCTTTGAGTTTGTTATGCTTTTAGGGTTAGGGTTTGTCAAATTTGATCTTGGCCGTTGATTTCAAATTTAATCTTGGCCGTTGCTTTGTAATTGGGGTGCCTATATAAACCCCATTCATTTCATTTATTCAGGGAGAGACTGATGAGATTGTTGCAATATTGCTGTTTAAATAATAAGTGGATTCAGAGTTGAGCATTTATTATTTCTATGAGCCCGCATGGTTTCATTGATTTCTTCAAAATAGAGTAAATTTGTTTTCAAGTATTTTAGATGAATGAAAGATTGATAGTGTTGGAAAAGTGGAATTAGTTCATACCTTTTTCAATTGGATGATTTTCAATTTGATGTGTAAGGTTAGTCTGAACATTAAAATTGCTTAATTTGAGTTCTATTATCTATATGCATTGGTCGAATTGATGGTGATATAGTGTAATAGGATATCTTTCGTAAACCCTTGAAGATTGCACCGTCTTTGTCTAGTTGTAGTGCCGTGCTTGGCGAAGCAAAGATTGGTTTAAATTCCATTATCCAGCATTTGTCTCCGAAGTTCATAGGATTAGTTCTGCATAAATCTAGTTCCTTACCCTCATCCTTTTTCTTATTTATTTTATCCTAAACTGAAAATTCCAAAAAACATAAGAGCGTTCAACGTTGCATCAATCCAACTCCCTACTTTGAGTAAGTTCCTCATTTCAAGGTCCCTTTGTGAAACCAGCATATCACATCATCCATTGAGCTTGTCCATCCCCCAAACCGGAACATTGGAATTACCGTATGATCTTTCTGGCAATCTTAGCATAAGAGGTAATTTTTCAAGAGAGGATAGAGCTGCCTTTGGGCATTTTCTTTTTATTCCTAAAGGTGTTGGGTGTGTCACAAAACACTCATCAACAGATCGTCATCCTATAGCTTTCGAGAGCAGGAAGCTGAGAGGTCCTGAGAGGAGCTTTAGCATCTATGACAAGGAGATGTTAGCCATCATGCATGCCATGGCCAAGTTCAGGCAATACTTGATTGGTAGTAAATTCTGTGTTAAAACCGATCATAATAGTCTGAAACACTTCCTTGGACAGCTGGATTTAAATGAAAGACAACAGAAATGGGTCAACAAACTTCAGTCCTATGATTTTGACATCTCCTATGTCAAGGGTACTCAGAATGTAGTTGCTGATGCATTATCTCGCCGTCCTCACTTGAGCTCCATTACACAGATTTCAGAGGACTGGAGACATATGATTGTAGCTGAGTATGCTAAGAACCCGTGGGCTTCTAGCATAGTCGATGGAACAGTACAGGATGCCAGATACTCACTTGTAGATGATCTTATCATTTACAAAGGGAGGATATTTCTAGTTCCAGGTTCAGAGATGAGGAACCAAGTTTTGAGATCATTTCATGATGCACCTATGGCAGGACATCCCGGGTACTTTAAGACCTATAGGCAGGTACGAGAAAGATTCTCTTGGAAGGGTCTCAAATCCTTTGTTCTCCAGTATGTCAAGGAATGCCTTGTTTGTCAGTAGAACAAGCAAGAACACACATACCCTGCAGGATTACTCCAACCGCTTCCTATCCCTGAGAGGAAGTGGGAATGCTTGTCTATGGACTTCATTATGGGCTTGTCGAAAGCTCAAGGGAAAGACAACATTTTTGTGGTGGTAGATCGATTGACGAAGTATGCTCATTACTTCTCAATCACTACTACGCACACAGCTACGCAGGTGGTGGATTTGTTCTTTCGTGAGGTATTCAGGTTGCACGGTTTGCCTCAGAGTATAGTCAGTGATAGGGACAGCAGGTTTATGAGTAACTTCTGGTAGGAGTTATTCAAGCTTTGTGGGACAGAACTCACTCCGAGTACCAGCTACCACCCCCAGACAGATGGGCAGACTGAGATAGTCAACAAATGGGTGGAGGGATACTTGCGGAATTACAGTTCAGGACAGCAGAAGGCATGGGTGAGATGGTTATACCTTTGTGAGTATTGCTACAATACCACTCATCACATGAGCATTCAGATGACCCCCTACCGAGCATTATATGGATATGATGCTCCGAGTTTTCTAGACTTGTTACTGAGTGACAGTAGAGTACCTAGTACTGGTGATCTATTATAGGAGAACCAGGATATTATGAGGACACTCAGAGAGAATATACAAAAATCTCAAAATTAGCAAAAGCAATATGCTGATCAGAGGCGAGTGGAGCGATCTTTCGAGATCGATGATTTGGTGTATTTGATGCTCCAGCCTTATAGGCAATCCACCCTTCGTAAGAAGGGCACAGATAAACTTAAGCCACGATACTATGGACCATTCAGAGTTGTCAGATGGGTCGGTGAAGTGGCTTATGAGCTAGATCTTCCGATGGACAACAAGGTTCACAATGTGTTCCATGTTTCACACCTCAAAAAGGCATTGGGACCACATGTGACTCCTATTGATTTACCACCCCTAGATGATGAGGAGAAGTTGATACTGATTGCTGAGGCCATTCTGGATTCCAGAGAGTGTCATCTTCGGAGGCGGGTTATCAGGGAATACTTGGTAAAGTGGAAAGATCTACCAGCAGAGGATGCAACTTGGGAGGGTGAGAATGTTTTACAGCATCCAGCTTTGAGTTTGCTTGCGGACAAGCAAATTCGAGGAGGGCGGACTGTGATGTCCCCACTCTAGTCAGTCACCTGATGCAGTGTGTTAGCCCTTTTCTTGGACCCTTGTGGGCTAACTGGATTGGTTAGAGGGTCAGTGGTACTTTCTGGAGAGTTCGGTCGATTTCATTTTCTGAGATCGTGGATAGGCTCATTGCAAGCCTTGGCAGTACAGGAGTTTCTTTGCTTCTAACGGCACTGAATTCTTTTGAGAATTGAGGGAGATAGGCTTACTTAAGTGATTTAAGTTATATTTTAACTTAAAGTCTTTTTATAAAGTCAAATTGACTTTATAATTTTTATATCACTTAAATAAGTCTAAAGTGAGTGTTTTAAAGTATTTTATTTAATCACTTAAAGGAGGCGCCAAAAATCAAAGTTAGAACTATGGAAAGTGACTTGAGTTTATTTCCAAAAATTTAAATGATCTAAAACCCTAAAATGTACGGCCTCCTTGAGTTTTCACCTCCTTTGCTTTATAAGGGATTTGGGCAATGAGAATCTCATCTTTTTGAATATTTCAACTTTGCCTTGGAGGTTTTTTCCTTTGCTTACATCCTGTGATTAGGTTTGCAGCAAATCCACCATTGGAGAACGAAATCTCTTCAGTGTGAGCACTTGTGAGGCTGTGAGAGATCAGCTGAATTGGTGCAGATTTAGAGAGCTTCATTTCAGAAGTTCTGCAGTGCTTCAACAAATTTTTGTAGTGTTTTTCATCAGAAACAGAGGGTTTATTGGTTGGTGTTCTTCCTTCTTCAGGGCAGGCATCATAGCTACTTGGGCGCACCTTCTAAGATGTTGCAAATAAGGTTTTTTTGGCTTTTCTTGGAGAAACATCTTTTCTGAGGATCTCTCTTCATGATCTTGGGCGCCCTACCTATACTTCTCTTTGGCTTCAGTTTCAGACTAAACTTTGCAATCTGTAACTTTCTACTCCAGTTTTCGTCAGTTCTTCACTATTTTGATCGGATTTCTTATTTAAAAAATCTGGAGGCTTTCGGGTATGTTTATATGTTTTAAATCCATTGTTGATGATAATAAACACCTTCTACAATTTCAGTTTGATTAAATTTGCTCAAGTTTTCATTCTGTGAGCTTTTATATGATGCGCCCCTTCTCTTCTGTCTACAAAATTTCTCTAAAAAACTAAAAAACACAAATAGACTTAAAAAAAAGATAGGGGTTTGAGCAGTGAGCTAGCAAGGCTCATCACATCATACTTGTAAAGAATCCATATGGGTTAAGAGTTTATGTTTAGATGTGGGATTGAATCACAGAGCTAATACAATTTTATGTGACAGTTAGAGTGCTATATGTTTAACAAATAACCCAACCTTTCATGTGAGGACTAACGACATTGATGTCTACTCTTAATTTGTTTATGACATGGCAAAGGATGAGAAGGTAATGTTAGATAAGATTAATACTTTTGAGAATGTTAGAGATGCATTGATAAAATTCATAAGTGCATATAAGTTTAGATGGTGTAGTGAGCCTATGGGCCTCACAACCCATAACAATTAGATGAAACTATTGGACTTCTCTTTTTCTCTTGCAAGGTGTTTGAAAAGTAGGAGAATGTTGGGAAAATGTGTCTCAACCTTGAATTCTTAATGTTAGTATTTTTAATTTATCTATTTATTCACTTCTTTGACCTCACATGAGGAATTGGGTGTCCCACTATGAGGTGGCACTCTTTTGCATGTGTTGGATACCTTGGGATTTACATGTAAGAGGTTGTAAGAACATCTAATATTATTATGATTTGTAAGAAGATGCATGAGGGAGTTATATTTGAATATTTACCAACATTATAACAAGTTAAGAGGCATTTATAAATGGGTTAAATAAGCTAAAATAGGGCACTAAATTGGGGAGCTAGGTATTGCTAGATTCTTTAATAGGTGATGACAATTATAAGAATATCTTCTAAAAATATCCTAGAAGACCATGAACAACTTAGGTGCTAGAATTTTGGTTCATTATTTTGTCCCATAGTTTTAGAAAACCATCTTGGTTTGTGGTTTGCTATTTGTCCATTTATTGGTGATTGGAGATGGAGTATGACATAGTCGTTTGGTTTATTTGCAAGTAATGCTTGGTTACCATAATTGCTCCAATTTTTGATGTCATTGACACTGCTACAAGAGCATGCATTTGTGATTGCATTGTAACTTTTGCTATTGATAATATAATTTACTCATGCTTTAAAGAGTTGGGTTTTCTCTTAAAAAGGTTTACCCCACATAAATGTTGTGTGATGGTATATCTTTTTTCTGTTTTCTTTCTTGCAATTATAAACTATAAATTTTGTGTATATTCTTCCCTCAAATAATTGTGTAGGAACTATTTCCACATATCATTGCTTCCTTTAATATTCCCAAGTCTTAATAAGTTGAATTAATGTTGGTGCCTTTGTTCTTCTTCTTGTATTTTATTGTTTAGACTTTAAAGAATTTGGTAGGTGAGTCTAGATCCAAAAAAAATCATTTTCTTTAGTGGCTTCAACATTAGGGATTACCTATGGGTGAAAGGCCAAATCAACTTGGGGGTGGCTAATCCTAAGCATTTGATTTGTCAAAGTTTTGAGATATTCAAATATATCTTGTAAACTTGCCCTTGTGCTCAACAATCTTGGAAATGGATTCACACACTTTTTTCTCTATTTTGTTTTAATTTTGTGTTGTTGAACTACTCTGGTTGAGGATATGATCCCTACCCTATTTATATTGCTACACTTTGAAATTTCCTTATAGGAGCTATCCTTTTTATGTTTGTAGATCTAGAAATAGATTTTTTTTTCTAATGGTAAGATTTATTGTAATTTCTCTTTAACTGAATAATGAATGCCTTTTTCTTTGTGTACCCATAGACATAGGCCTAGACTAAAAAGGCTGCTTTAGAATTTTAGCATCTTCAAGATTTACTTAATCAATAGACAATGTCATTTGTCCTATGAATTGCATTCCTCTTGATGGTGTGACTTAGACTAATCCTACTCCATGTAGGTGGAGTCATTCTCATAGTTTAGGTCATTTGTATTAGCCTCCTACAAGACAACATGGTCATTTCTTAGTGCTTCCCACATAGTAATGAGGTTAGTTTGTATCTAAATGCTTGCTTTATGTATTTGGTGATTGCAAGGCATGATGATCCACTACCTGCATCACTTATAGCAACTACTTGTGTTTTTTTTATTTTTTATTGTTAATTTTGTGAACTTGTGTGTTTTTATGTTGTGCATGTCAACCAATCACTTTTTATTATAAATCTTATAAAATGAACTTTATTAATAATAATACTTAATATATGTTAGAAGAGTTTTCGATAAAAGATAGGGTAGAAAACACAATTACATTATGGATCATAAGGGGATTACAACAAGGTACCATGTTGTTGCTTGGCTAATACTTTTGAAAGTGGTTCTATAATATTTTTAAAAAGTAACAAAATTTAAGAAATTATTAAATTATATTTTTACGCTATTAAGTTTTACAAATGAAAAATCCAAAACCAAATAGAAAAGAAAGGGAAAATAAAATATATAAGTGATTCAAATCCTAAACTATAAGGAAATTAAATTTTATTAAATATTTAAGAAATTTTTTAACAAATAATTTTATATATTTATCAATTTTATATTGAATTTTTTATTAAATATAATAATTTTAGATAAAAATTTATATAAATTATATGCAAATAGATAGTTCATATTGGAAAAGCTTTTAAAAGGAGGAAATATTATTTGTATAACTATATATTTAATAATTCTATAGAGCTATTGTTGAACTAAAAGTAGGAGTCCAAAGGTATCATAATTATTATTTATTTAAAATTAAAAATTAAATTTAAGTAGAGTCACTTCAAAAATTGTGTCAAATTATTTGAAGCTTGCTTAATTTTTTTTTTTCTAATTATTACTATGTGGATTGTACTAAATTTCAATAAAATCATTTTTGAAGTTGTTATATTATAAATTTAATTTTTTGCTATGTTTATAGATCACTGGAAGACAAGCATCAAGAATTTATCTTGACATTGTGGAAAAATCTTATCTTGTAAGCTCAGAAGAGGTTAGTTATTCATTCGTTGATTTTGAAAATTGTAATCTATTGCAATTGTTAGACTTCTTAACTAATTTTTCTCCTTTCAAGATTTATTCTTTCAAATTCTTTTTTCATGCATTCCTCAATTTTTCCATAATAGATATGCCTTGTCATTTTGACCAAGAACAAATTTTGCATGTTGGTTATTTTGATTGTTTAGAATCTAGATATTTTATTATATAATTAATTAATTTTTAATGTATTTTCTTCTTTAAAATACAAAAAAATTGTGAAAATATAGTCTTTATGTCTTAATTTTGTTGAAAAATATTTTTTAGGTCTTAATTGTGTTTTGGTTAAATACAAATAACATAAATGAAGCGTATATAAGAAAAATATTGAGCATGGACCCACATAAGATAAAGTAGAAAATATAAATTGGCCTAAAAAATGAAAAAGGGGAGACAATTCCAAAGAATAAGGGATTTCCTCTTTAAAAATTATCCTGTCATGGGCTACAATAAAGGTTAATGCCTTCTAAAGGCATTTGTTCATATCTCTTACGCAAATACCTCAAATAATCTTAACACTTCTATAACACACACTCATAGCTTCTATAAGACTCATATGGTGAAACAACATAATAACAATTCAACCAAAAAATTAAAATAAAGCACCTTAAAATGACCTTCCTTTGAGGTATTATATAAATGAGTTACAAGAATCATTGTAGAGGAAATCAAGAGCCTCCAAAAACTAAAACTCAAATATTGAACTCTTTAGCTTCTCCAAATCACGTGGACTCTACATTTTTGTATTATGTAGGAATTTTTTGGCTATTGCCAAAACTTTCCTACATACTATTTCTACACATTGACAAATAGTATGCTAGTGGTCAAACTTGTCAAAAAAAAAAAGCCATGGACAAATTCCACCACTAATAGCTAATTTCTAGCATTACATCCTTCTCTTGAGTGTTTAGATAACTTCGAACATTTATTTCCCTATGTAATGTCCCTGTTTTTAGCACTTCACTTTTCAGTGATTGGTAGCCTATTCCCAGTGTGCTGTCGGCAAGTCGATGGCAGAATTAGGGTTTTCAGCTGTTTGATGGGTTCTCTTGAAGATTCAGGGTTCTGCTTGTTGGAGTTTGGGATTTTGGATTGCGGTTTCTTTTTGGGTTTTCAAAGAGCTTTGCAACGGTGGCGCCTGCATCGCATTCTGAGCAACTTCTTGAATTTACTATTTTTAATAAATTCTATATTTAGCAGTGGTCCAGTCAGCACCAGCTCAGTCAACTTTCCTTCACTTGCAGTTCATTGGGCGATCATGAATTTTGGCTTAAGAGGTTCTTTTTGGAGAAATAAGTTATTTAAAGTCAATAATGTTTTATTTTATAAAATAACCCCTTGTCCTAGTAATATGACTTTAAGTCATTTTAAAGAAGGGGACTTTGAGGGTTATTTTCTCATGAAGAAAATATTTTAATATTTCTAAAGTTTATAATTGCTCAAGAGAGAAATGGACGCCTTTTTGAAGGAGTTTATATTTTATTTAAAAATGAGAATTAATTAATATCTCTAAAGGAAGGTACGCCGTTGGGAAGAAAGAGTTTGGATCAAAGTTTAAACCTAAAAGCAGATTGGATTAGGGCGCTCTTTCTAGAATCCTCCGGAGACTTCTCGTCATTCTATAAAGGAGGTTCCTTCTCTTCTTTCGAGGTATCTTTGGTCTATAGGAATGTTATGCTGCCGGTTTGGCTCTGGGATTGCTTCGAGGAATGTAAGCCTCCTAGCTAGGCATTGCTTCTCGCTTGAAAGATAGCGACTAGTGGTGAATTAGTTTAGTTTTGTGAGTTGCATTGGGATTTGAGCATTGTATTCAGCTTGTGACTTGTTAGTTCAGTTTTGCATATTAGAGGTTTTCCAAATATTGCATTTTTAGCTACAGCAGATTGTTGTTTTTATTCGTAAATCAAAAAATACAAAAATATTGCTTCTAGGTATTGTTCCATTCTATTTGTTTGTAAGGGGTGACCCATCTCATAGAGTTATAGATTTTATTTTGAAGGCTATGAATTTTAAAAGGAAATCGCCCCTCTTGCTGGGCCGTACCATTTACCTTTCTTGGGAATTGTGCCATTAATTCATATCAGCATTTTGAGTCAGTTTCATGTGCCAATCTTGGGCGCCATCAGCTCAGAGTCATATTGCATTATGTATCATGAAATTTGAGTGAGTCTGGAGATAGTTGTGAATGTTTTTGTGAAGTACAGGGCTGCTGTTCATGCACGTGGAATTCTGGACTGTCATAAATCAGATTTTGAGGTTGGTCTGTTTAGTGCAATTTCAGATCTAAACCTTATTATTTAGAAAAGGAAACTCAATATATACTGTTGCAGCTCTATTTATATGCCGATTCACATTAATAGCAAGATATTATCTTTCATATTGTAAGCTGGCAGTAGTACTGACTGTAGTGGTTATTCTCGCTTATCATAATTGTAATTGCTCTGCTTTCCATTCAGTAATTGCAATTGCATTTCCTTTACCTCCGCCCTATGGTAGCTCCTTTCCCATTCCGGGTTAGAAAGCACATTCTGGGTGTCGGGTACTTTCAGCATTTTAGCTTATTTCCCTTTCAAGTATTGTAATTTCTGTTATCTCCGCCATATGGTCGCCTCATTTCCATATTGGATTGAGTAGCACATACTTGGTGTCAAGTGTGCTTTCAGTATAATAGATTGTAGGGATCCTCTGACCACATGCTCGTCGTTCGCTGGCGCATCTTGGTTAGAGTTCTTGCATAAGCATTTTGATTAAGATCCTCTGACCAATGCTCACACCTTGCCCACATCGGGATCCTAGTGTACATTCTGGTTAGAGTTGCTTCAACATCGTTTTGGTTTAGCTGCTAACCTTAACGGGTGCTCTGGTTGTAAACTGTTATTGAAAATTCAAAAAATATTTGGCTCGGAATATTTCACCCTATTTCCTCTAACTTGTACTTTGCAACAATGTTCATACATTTTCCTTCAAAATGGATCTTAAGAGTGTCTAGTACATGGAAGAGTTATCATATAGTGACCAAATTTTCTAATTTTGGATCATGTAATGCCCCAAGAGTACATTGAAGATATTGACATAAGAGAATGGATGAACCATGTTTTTGCATTACAATTGCAACATTAACTTAAAGCAATTGCATTCTCACATGATAGAGTAATCGTGACACAACACAACACTCACAAAGTGTGTAGTTAGTGAATATAGACCTGTGACTGTTGTTACCTATTTTTCACTACGAGCTCAAACAGGTAGAGCTGAATCAAATTCATCATTGATAAGTACATAAATTTTCATGTTTTGCTGTTTAAGTATTCATTGATCATCATAGAGATCAATTTACATCTGAATCATAGTTTTATTGTGCAAGTATTTGAAGCAGAAAATTGAAAATTTGCATAGTAATGCTTTTTATTCATTTTGTAAAAACACCGAATCTCGCACAAGCCGCGAGAGTAACTGAATTTGATTATGACAATCAAATGATGAATACAAAATTCAAAGACAAACTACACTACTGAAAATAACATAAGTGCAAAGAAGAGAAAGCAATTCATCATTGCCTGTAATGATGAATCACTTTCGTTGATTTCTTCAGTCGTCGCGTCTCCAAGCTGCTGCAGCCTTGTTTCCTCGCTCCATGAACCTGCAAAATTATAAAGGAATGGCATTAGAGGGTACTCTAAGCAATGATGAATTACATTCTGCCTTATGCCTACGCTACCAACAGGAATGTAATTTGCATTAAATCAAGCATTCACTAGATGAAAGGTTGATAGTCAAGAAAAACATAACTCAATGGAAGCTTTCAACTTCTTTTATTTTGCTAACATGTTTGTTTCAATGTGCAGGAATAGGTTCATCATGTTCGTGATCATCTTATCAGATATGTGGAGTAAAACGGGTTCCCACAAGGGTAGAGCTCGACATATCATAAGGACACCTCTCATTCACATTATTACATGAGAGTCATCAAGTATTACGGTTATCAAACAGGACTGCTATAGAGCAATATCAAATAATAAAAGCAGTCTAATTCAGCATGGTGAAACAAATTGAGCAATTATTTTTGCTCATCATTCAAAGGAAACAATTAAAAAAATATATTCCATTTATCATCTCTTGTTCCAGCTCTGCCTTTCATATTATTCACATTTTTAATAAGGCATTGAGCCCCTTTATACTGAAGGGAAAGAAGAGTGTTGAACAAGTTAATTGTTTCTTATAAATGAGAAGCAACATTCTCATATTTTGCAATCAATGCAAGTCATCAACAAGATTTCAGCTGATCAAAAGAAGTAAAGATATGACAAAGAAACAGATCTGTATTCAACAAGAAAGGAGCATTTTATAGAGAACACTCATGAAGGCTGCTACAAAATTGATTAAATGAATAGGACTGTTGTTACAAGCGTTCATAGTGATGAGAAATGTTAACCAACATTAACAATAAATGGAGCATCTGATTTCAAATGGCAGTCACTGTTTACAAAGATTTTCAAAACAACAACTACAAAATGTAACAAGAACAATTTTCCATTTTCAAATGGTGTTTTGAGTATGGTTTTAATGTGCTTTTAGGGAAGGCGTGTCTGCCTCTATACTTCATTATTCATTTCATTCAAATCTTTCTCAACAACAAGCAGATTCTGTACTTATCTATTTATATTCTTTTGGAAGAATGAGCTGCATTTACAATGATTTCAGAGGACATTCTAATCAACATATTTTCTAAAGCTTGAAGATGACCTGTGATATTTAGTGAATTTTAATGTGCATTCGCACCAGGTTCAATATCATATTACAGACAATCTGCTGGAAGAAAAAGAGTATAATGGAGAGATCATTGTAGCTGATCTGTTCCAAAGCTCACCACTTGCCACTAAATTGTAGAAGCCATAGGGTGGACATGTGGCACCTCAGAAGCTTGATGTGTGCTGTATATAAAGTTATCTATCACATGAAAGCAGATATAGACGGACAAAAGTCCAAGCACTTAAGAGTTGGTTAGCGCTGTCGTTTTGCATCTATCCATTGTTTTTTTTAATTGTTGTCAAAAGGCATGCACGTGAATTCAAGATGCACATAGTGCATTACGAATGCTATATAGACACCACCATTCCAGTGGTCTCCAGCTGTATCTTTGGTCTTTATCTGCTCCTTGTTTCATTGAGGAGTCTTAATCATACCTCGAATGTCAAAAAACTGAAGGATAAACCAGTGAGAGAGTGCTTCATTTGTGGTGCATGTGGGCAGAGCACATGCAAACAAACAAGAAATTCCTTTTATATAATGAAGATATGTATGCAAATGTATAAAGGCAGAGAAGTATTTTCAGAAACGGGTGTGTGCTTCTGGTGAAGAAGTGTGCCAATCATGCAACAAAAGCCAAAGTGAGGAAAACACCAGTCAAACTCCTTCATTAAGCAGCAAATGCTCATTCAGATGTTCAGAAAGGCTCCAAAGGAATTTCCGAGTGATGAGCAGAGGAGAAGACTAATTGAGATTGAAACGAAATGCGGAAAGAAAAAGAAAAGCATGGCGTTATTTTTTGAAAACACAAAATGCAGTGAGGTTTCTTTTTATTCAAAATGAAGGAAACAAGAACAAAAAGAGAACTTACCATCCTGCTCTCCTTGAGCCTCAAAAATCATAAATCGAGTTTGCACAAGCAACAGATATATACATAAAAGCTCGAACCAAGTCTTCAATGGCGACCCAGTAGAATTTAATAACAACAAATGATAGAATCAGAAAGAATATATCAGATATTATGCACAGCTGCGCCATTAAGGCTCCAAAAAAGCATTCAAATGCTTGAGAATACTCAGATTTGAGACAAAATAAACTTCATCTTACCTTTTATGCTCAGAATCTTTCAAGAAACCATTAGAATCGGCAGGGGAAGGTCAATTTCGAGTTCAAACCCTACTCAGCAGTGGTGGCCAGCTTCTTCGTGAAGCTTCTTCAAAGTCAAAAGAATGATTAGGGTTCGATTTTGTTTGCCCTAAATCAAATAAGTTTGAAGTTTTCTTTTTCTCTAATGATTTTAATAAATCATTATGTCTTATTTTTGCTCGTGGCTGCTTTGACTCTTAAGTCAATATTGTTCTTATCATTATAAATAGTCAACTATTATCAAAAGATTTCCAATACACATGATGGTCGACCAATATTTTTGGAAATAGTGAACACATATTGGAAATATGCTAAGTATAATGTAAGAAGGATGTGAGATGAGAATTAAGGCTTCTAATTTAACATTATATTATTCTTTCTTTTATTTTTGCATTAACAATGTAGGTTAATTATAAATGATATATTATAAATCATTTTATTAATTAGCCATCTTTACATGCAAATAAAAGATATCATGTGACGATGAGTTAATTAGAGATCTATGCAGTACTTGAGTAGAGCTAACTGGAAGACGAGTTCATCATGCGAGTTATGAAGGTGTTTGGCACTTTACTTCAATTTCATATAGACTCAACTGAAGATTTGTCATGCGAAATGGACTTTAAGTTATCATGGGCGAATTGATTAAAGCAAGGAGGATCTTTGCATGTTTTGACCCACATTCAGGGATTTCCAGTTCAGTTTGAGTTGCAGATTAGTTGCATGCTTTATGACTGCGAGTTTGAAACCGAGTTCACTCATTTTTGCATGAGTTTGAACCTTATTTTCAGGGATTTTTGCTTATGCTCGGATTTCACCTTGAAGTTATCACTTTCTCACTAAAATTGACTTTCAGTTTCATGTTCATGCACTTTGAAGTGCATTCTCATTGTATATATTGAAAAAGTTTATCTTTTTCATTTTAGTTCTTGTTATTCAGCCTTTGCATTCTGCAAAGTGAATTGTATTGTAACTCAATTTTCAAATTTAGATTAATACAATTTTTATAGCTTTACAGGTTTCTTTGGATTGTCGTCTTGTAGAGTTTTCCTTCGTATTGTTCATTGAGATAGAATTCACCTTTGCAATTTTAGATGTTTTGTATGCTTGACTGATCTGATGCAAGTCTAATGTGTTTCATCACCGAAACCTTCAAGTTTCTGTCTTATTTTTGCATACTTATATACAATTGTTGTTTGTAATAGGTCATTAATTGTGCTAAAACTGGTTCCTTTTCCTATTTGTGAAAAATTAGTTTTCCTTAGAAGAAAGGAAATAAATGCAGCCTTTTAATGGATTAATAATGTGTTTAGAGAGCTCAAATTGCCCTGTGTTAACAATTTTCCCTTAAAGATAGGTTGTGAATCGTTTTGTAAGTTTAATATCAATTAGGTGCATCACCGAAGTTTTAGTTTTAATACATGCATTCAATTCAGTTTCCTCTTTCCCTTTTCTCAGAATAAATTATTCGAGTATCAAATTAACCATCATATAGGAAGCCAGCCTAGAATCCGGAGGTTCAAACTCATTATAGGTCACCCACAACCTGAGTTTGATCCAATGTTTCAACAGATTGCTGAATTTAACTATTCAAGCGTTCGGGTGCAATCTGATTGACAACAACTATACAAGTGAATACTCATTCAATTGTATGATGACACCATCACAATGGTCATGGAAGAGGGTCTCTAACCTAAGTGATTGGGTCCAAATCATGATCACCATCTCTAGAAAATTGGATGAATAGGGTGAGATTAGTTTATGCACACCTTCAACAAAATTCAATTGGTTGGATTTGCCACCTCCATCATCCTTAAATCGTCCTTGGAAGGACAAATAGATGAGGTCTCCAAACTAAAATAATCTTCAAACCCAAACCTCAATCGATCTCCAAAAAATTGGCCTTTGGCCACAAAATTTGTAATGGTGAGAAGATTGTAATATCTCCTCCAACAGCCGCAACCCTTCAATAGATAGTTTCACTACCTCAGTTATGCAAAATCAATGGGATTATTCATTCCCAAAGACCTCCGATGTAGTTTGTAAAAACCTAAGGCTCCTCCACAACAAGCATATCAAAGTCAAGTGTCAAATGTCCTAGATGGATAGAAGCAAGCCCACCCCCTCTTAATATACTTTTTATCCTCTTGAGGTCGGCCCCCTCTAGAAGCTTCCAATTAATCATTAATTATTTTTATTTTAGTGACTTTATAATAATAATAATTTATTTGAGTCACTATATTAAATTAATTAAATATAAGGTTACCTTTTGATTTTAATTTATTTAATAACCTTATAAAATAATTAATTTAATAATTTCTCCCTTATTTCTCCATTTAGCCTTTGGGAGCATAAAGGCTAAATAATCACTACGATGGCCACTAAGAAGGGGACATTACAATATTGCAATAAATCAGGGCATTATGAACACCAATGTTATTCAAAATAGATTGATGAGTTGAAGCATCTTCTTAAGAAGGCACAAATCAATTCTTCTTCGTCATCAAATGGTTCTGTTGGAACTATAAAATTTTCAAAATTTTATAGCAATTTCCACTTACAAAATTTCCCAAAAGAAAGCCACATCTTGAGTGTAAAATTGATATAATTTCCTCTGTATATCATAATTACTAGTGATTACATCAGTTTTGACCTTTTTGATACCTTACAATCCTTCCAAGCAAAAGCATTTGAATAAATAATCCATATCGGCATGAGTAGATGCAGGTCTCTCCGATCCATAAGTTATTACATTCCAATACAGATGTTTTGGGTATATCGGCGAGAGGTAAAGACTATCACACCGATCAAATTTCATAGGAGGATACATATCAGGAAGATATAGCTCGTGGTCTCACCGATGAAGAAATTCATCGGCAAGACAAACACTATTAGAGTGAGATATATGAGTCAACCCGAGTATACATGTCTCACCGATGAAATACCATTGGCAAGATACTTATCCTGTCTCACCGAAAAAGCATGATGAAATATATCAGCAAGACAAATGCTATTGGAGTGGGTTTGAAATGTCTTCCCGATTCTCTATGTCACACCAATGGAAGTTATATCAATGAGAGTCTTTCCGACTTACTCGAGATGAAATAAATGTACATCGGGGAGACTCATAACATTGGGGAAACTTTTAAATGTCTCAGTGACACTCGTTCTCTTGCTGATGAAGATACAAATAGATCAAAAGGTTCATCGGGGTGATACTTGGCGATATCTATGACATTTTGAAGGTGATATGGATCAGAAGGATTAATTAAGTGATATCGGTGGTAATGATATGATGTCTCCCCGATCAACAGGGTATTCAATGAATGTTGGCTTAACCCAAATAAAAAGGATCGCCCATAGTTTCAAATTGTCTTGTCAATAAGATCATTTGATGTGATAGTGGGAAATTCAAAAATTCTGTTGCACTCGTGCTCAAAGCTAAGACATTAATGGCGGCACAAACACCCAATGCATAGATAATTCCCTGAATTGAAGAGGATTAATTGAAGGCGATTTTGCAAAATTGGCAACAGGAGAAACGAGAGAGCAAATGAAGGGCCAAAAGATTTTATAGCCAAAGATCTCCAAAAAGAACTCATAAGTGCTCTGCAATTATTTTTTCGATTTTGTAATCTTAAGAAAGTAAAATGGAAGGTACCAGCTCAGGACAATCAAAAGGTAGGAGGCAGGGTGAAAGTAGTCATACTAAAGCGAAAAAACAAAAAATTTAAATTGGGAATGAGCCAAAGGTAGTTGAGAGGAAACTAAATCAAGACCTTATTGATTAGCTGCCCGGCTCAAGACCTAAAGCCAAGTGCTTTGCGCAGCTTAGGGTAGAGGTAGAGAAATTGGAGGATAAGTGCAAGCACATAGGAGATATATGGACCCCAATAAGGGGATATGAGTTGTTCATTTTTCACTACCATCGAAGGAATTGGTTTGAGCCGGTGTGTAATCCTTGGAATTTTAACCTAGGAAAATTAGTTTTCCCAAATGTATTTGTGGATGTAGAATTGGTGAAAATGTTAGCTGCCCACTATAACCCAAAGCTCAAAGCCATTTGTGATCCATCAGGAAAGCCATTCATACATGTGTCAGAAACAACAATATGTGAAGTTTTTAACCTGGAAGGGACATGTAATGAAAAAATTATGCACAAAGAGTTAGAGAGAGAGTTATGGAGGATGGACACCATTTATAAGGGTTGAAGGCTACCATTGCACAAACTTAAGTGGGATGGTAATTCAATTCCACTGGAAGACAGTGATGGACCCCCATTTCATATTGACTTGTTCGAGTACTACATGAGATATACATACTTCTCAGCATGCCAAGAGTTGGGGATGGAAGCCCCTGAATACATGTCAATTGTGCCCATGGTGATTGTAGGAGATGTTTAGTGTCATAATTCTAGACCCTTTGATTATGCCTCATATATCTGCAAAAGGGCTTGATTCAAGATTGATGGCAATAAAAAATGGATCTCCTATTTTACATTTCAAACATTATTTGGTCTTTATGCATATAATACCATATTATAGACAAGAATTGGGGATGTGGCTTGAGAAATTAAGGGTTTCACAGTTAGACAAGGAAGGTAAATTATTACCAATTCAACTATGGACTGCTATTTGGGATAGCAGGTTTGCTAGCTCTTGTTTTATACATTTTGAGGAGTATTTTGTGAAACCATTGTATAGGTTCTATAATCATCCTTGTGAGTATTCATTATTTGATGAGATAAAAAGATTTCTCAGACCAAAGGACTTCAATGGGCCTATTAGCCACAATTGGGGAGACTGGTATTGTTTAGAAAATGCAACCATGATTAGAGTACATATGGGTTTGAAGATACACTTTTTATCCTGCCTAAAACAATGCCTGACAAAATTGCTTACTTGGAGATTGTTAGGTAGATGGATTATTCAAGTGTCATGAATTTAGGTTCTTTTGGAAAACAAGCATTCATGCCCAACACACTATGCTTGGATGATTTCACAGTGTTATCAAAAGATGGATATGATATGATTCTAGATAAATTGTTGCAATATAATATGAAGAGAGGTCCACCACGAAAGGGTTTTGATCTAGAGGGGTACATTCATTCTGCTAGGCAAAAAATGAATTTAGGCAGGTATGATCATATACCCTATCAATATGATGATTTAATTAGAAATCTGGAGGAGGAAGAAGCAAAAAGGGTAGTTGATGAATACAACAAGGGATTGCAAGATGCAGAATTGTTATCTTTTGGAGAAGAGACATTTGGTGATGATAGGCCTCAAAGCCTAGCCGACAAAATCTCCAGACTAAGAACTCAAGATTACAAGTGTCCTATAGAACTAGATGCTAAAGAAAGTTCAAACGCAAATACAAGGCAAATGGCATACAGGTCATTTGTGGTTGATGATGAATTTGTAAAGTCTCCATAATTCAAGTCATTCTTATACAAACAAAAAGGAAAACTAATAAGGGAGTCAGTTGGAAATATAACACCAAGTAATGGACAATTATTGAATGATTTAAAGTCAAGTGTGGAGAGAGAGATGGAAAATATGACCCCTGAGAAGGGAAGAAAATTGTTGGAAGATGCTAGTGTTATGATTTTCCCAGGGTTATATCTGAATTCTGCTTTGGTTTTTGATAGTTTCCTGAAAAATAATAATGCCACACATTAGCTCAGCCCTGAAGGGCTAATAGAGGTATATGCAGGATCCAAATATAATCCAGATGAAGGATCACTTATGATATGGGCCCTGTATCCACCACACAAAAAATATGTTATTATTGATATTGAAAAAGCTTTTGGGCATGTTATGACATTAAAAGTTGGAGAAGTTGATCCAATGACTACTGCAGAGATTGGCATCAATATTGCCAAGTTGAATAAGGCTCAAATCCAAATGTTAATTAAGGAGAAGGAAATGTACAAGATGAGTAATGAAAGAATACTTAGAGAAAATGATCGTTTGAAAGATATGATGGGAATTACACTGGGATCTACTAAGTAGTTGACTCATTGTGAGATCTCTCAAACAAAAGATCAATGGGAGGGATTAGATGCATACTCTCAAGGTAAATATGATACACTTGCTGCAATGATCAGAAAGAGGCAAACCAACTTGATGACCTGGTTGAGTAAACTTTGGGGGACACATTCAAAGAACTACAATGCGGGGCAAGAACATAAGCGAATTGATGGTAGAATCCAAGAAAAGTTCCAAGAAATAAGAGGGATGTTCCTGACAATGTAGCTATTGATACTGCTAACCATATGATAAAGAAACACAGAGACTTCCAAGAAGAATTGCAGGGGGATGAACAAGGACTAATTGATGCCACTAAAAAGGGACTACTGACAATATTTGAAGATGGACGAGAAATGAAATAAAAATCCAAATGGATTGAGGAATGTGAATCAATGCTATGAAAGATTCTAGAGACTGTTGTAGGAAAAGACTCGACATTGGAAGAGGCCTGCAAACTGAACGAGAAGATGGTGAAGATGGAGATATCAATTCGGAATGCGCTAGGAGATGCTGACACTCATGAGCAACAAGATTACTTGAACCATTTGTCAAAAGTTCATTTGTGGCTAAATAGAGCCTAATTGTCTGTTTTAATTATTGTTAATTGTTATTGTTCTTAAAAAGACATTTATGAAGGGACATGTCCCTTCACAGTTTTGATGTATATATATCTATTCATAATGACAAAACAGATATGGCGAATAGGAGAAAGTATACAGTGGATAATTTTCAATGATGTTGACATTTAAAAGACTATGATGCATGTATAAAACTTTGGAGGAATCAATGGAAGTCATCTGATTTTGTGGCATATTTCTGGTGTCAATTGTTTGTTGGATTAATTGAGAATATTATTAAGTTGTCTACTAATTGATAATTCTCTGTTACTTAAATTGATATATCAAGCATATATTCAATTTATCAATGCATATTTACTGCATTTGTGTGGTATGATTGGTCGGTTCTGCCAAGTAAAGATTAAATCCTTCAAGTCAGTAACAGTAATTTAGAAGTATCATTTGGATCAATAAGAAGAACTTGGTAATTACATTTCTGCATGTTTATACAAGTTGTAAAAAAATATTTATATTCAAAGCAATTAGAATTTATGCCAGGTAGAAGTCACTCATCTCACACTTTCATTTGACTCCGTTTTACCCAATAAAGCACTGGCCTCATATAGTTTATCACTTAGTTTCATCCATTTTATTTTTACATCTATTAATTGAACATATTAGGTTTTACCTTGATATTGCTTATACAATCATACCAAAATAAGAATTCATTTATCCACTCCCAATTGCCATTGTGGATAGATTACTTAGGGAATAAATACACAGTTCAAATCTGCTTCATTCACATAGGTGCACCCGCCTAGGTCTGGTAGGGCCTGAAGAGAAGAAGGTCCAAATTCATCATTTGGCCTTGTATGTTAGCCAAAAACATATCAAGAGATTGGTGACCTCTTGTGGTTTCAAACCAACGTTTTTTAGACCTAACAAGTTCATCTTCTTCTTCATCAAAGTCTGATAGACAGAAGGGGAAAGCACTTGATGCAGTTTCAGATTCTAAGTCAGAAAGGTGGATACTTGATTCAAGAGCCTCACATCACATGGCTTCATCAGAGAGTATGTTTTCTTCATTTGAGACTTGTGCATCACCACACATCTTGATGGCGAACAACACATATATGCGTGTTTGTGGGAAGGGATCCATTGATATGGATGATAGAGAATTTAATGATATTCTGTGTGTACCTTCATTGTCAACCAATATCCTTTCTATCTATCATATCACACATGGTGGAGCAGGCAAGAGTGTTGAGTTTACACCAGATTCTGTCATAATTCGAGATTTGTAGAGCAAAGATATAGTTGTAGTTGGGGAGGTTGATCACCAATCTCGAGTCTACACCTTCTCATATTTTTCTCCTACTATTGATTCGACAAATGTTCAAACTCATCCATCTTGTGGGGACACTTTTGAGGAGATTTAGTATGGTCATTTAAATCTTGGTAATGTTTCATCTATTGAGGATCTAGTGACATGTGCTAATATTCCATCTCCTTCATCTACTGTTGTACTTGAGGATGCTTGTGTTACCACATTTTTGTTTCCTTGTAATTTAGTACAACAGGACATTCATCATCTTTGAGAGATGGCTACTTGGGATGAGTACTTGACATACATTATTGGTTTGTTTTGTGAGTCACATTTCAGATTTGGGAGACACCATTGATTACATAGATCTTCTCTTTGATGAAGATGATCCTTCTTCAGTTGTTGTGAGGGAACACTTTGACCCTCTTGTTCATTCTCTACATAATCATCCTTTTCAATTTGATGAGTGTGGATTCTTTTGGACAACATTTGGAGGAGGCTTCTTTGTCTTTAGAGGAGATATATTTGTCTTTGGATTGTGTTCTACAATCATTTCTAGCAGATTTTGGATTGTCTTCTTTAGCAGTGTGCCCTAGAATGCTTGTTTGGAGCATGACACCTTTCAATGTCAACATGGATACACTTGAGCATTCTTCAAAAACATCATCCATCATCCTTCTTCCCGCATCTTCCTTTTAGGAATGGGAAGACATCCCGCATACCATCTTGGTTTTGTTTCTTCCTAAGGGGAGGAATGTTGTTCGACACTTTTAGATCATCTTTAGCATTCAATGTCAAGCTTCTACCATCATTGTAGGAGACTCAACATTGAGGGGGGTTGCATAGTCTCTCTTCTACTTCTCTCTTATTTGGGAGGGGGGAGGACATTTTTCTCGCATGGGGTTTTGTCCTTCTCATTCATCATTGAGAGAATTTTGTGTTTTCATCTCTTTTGGGGATGAGTTTTGTCTAACTAGGTTTTCTCCTTTTCTCCATTTGTGAGAGATTGCATTTGCATTTGTACATGGGTACCTAATGTGGCCGCGTAGTCAGGATCCATCTTTGTGTCATTTTCATAATAATCCACTACTCCCTAAGTTGCACTTATAGGGGGGCGTTGGTGTAAATAAAGTCTTATACCTAATTAATTTATTACTAGGGGACTTATTTACATGTTAAGTTTATATAGGTCCTAGGAGGGAATATTTCTAGAAGGTGTTAGTTGTCATTAGATCTTATCTTATCTTTCGACTTTTAACACATGAGTCCTAGTAGTTGTGATAAGTTGTCACATGTCATAGGATTAAGATACTTGTCATAATCCTATTTAATCCTATGTCTCACCTTGGCTATATAAACAGGTGGTCTCATGCGTGAATCATATTGCCAATATTGAGTTCTTGGATTTAATTCCATTTCAATCTTAAGCACTACATATTGATTTCTCTTGTGCTTTCATAAGTTTCTAGATCTTGGGAGACTATAATCTTCAGCCAAATCTTGCATGGTGTAGAGTTATTCTATACCAACTCTTACATATGGAGCTTCTCATCATATGACTTCTTAATAGTCTATGTTCTCTTCCTTTGAGCCTTGTGTTATGTTGCCTATTTTTCTGGGTAACAATACATATATGAATGTAATTTGGAAGAGATCTATAGATATTGGTGATTGCACCTTCAATGATGTATTGTGCATACCTCATTTATCTAATGATATTTTTTCCATCTATTAGATTACTCACAGTGGAGCAAGGAAGATTGTGGAATTTACTTCTAATTCAGTTATTATCAAATATTTTGAAAGCAGAGAGATTATTGCTATCGAGGTGGTTGATCATGCATCTCATTTGTACTTTTTAGATTTTGTTCCTGATGATGGCTTTGATCCTTTGGATGATGATCACTCTTCTAGTGTGGAATTTGATTATGAGGTGAATTTTTATTACTTAAACTTGGGTATTCTCACAAGTGATCTAGTTCTCGAACCTTTCATTCCATCTCCTCCATCTTCTATTGCTACTTCAGAGTCCATTGTTGCTTCTTCAAAAGTTTCCAATGATTCTTTGCAGCAGGACATACATTGTCTTTCAAATTCAGTTTTGTGGGATGACTTCTTGATAGGTATTTCAAACTTGTTTATGGAAATGCATATTGCAGATTTGGGAGACACTATTGATTGTATTCATCTTGTCTTTGATAAAGTTTATTCTTCTTTAGTTGTTGTGCGGGAACACTCTGACCCTCTCATTCATTCTCTACATGATCATTCATCACAGTTTGACATAAGTGTGGATACTTTGTATCAACATTTGGAGAAGGTATTTTCAGAGGAGATACTTGAGTCTTTGGCTTATGTTCTACATTAGTGTCGAGGAGATTTTGAGTTCACTTTCAGTAGTGTGGCCTAAAATTCTTAATTTGATTGTGAGATATTTCAACATCAACATGGGGATACTTGAGTTAAGTTCAAAGACTTCATACATTTTGCACCTTCTCCCTACATATTCCTTTTAGGAGTGGAGAGATAGCTTGCATACACCTTTCGTTTTGTTTCTTCCTAATGGGAGGAACATTTTTCGATGATCATGGACCATCTTCTACATCTAATTTTGGGCATCTACCATTGGATCTCTTTGGGGTGCTTCTTTGTCCTTCCTTGTAACGAACACACTTGTATGATAAATTTAAAACTTTACAATTCATACATAAAAGTAAGAACAATACCATTTTGATTAAAAAAATTTCTTTTCAAAACATAAATAAGAAACATCTTTTGCATCTTTAAACTATTTCATTCCAAATGAAATTACAAAGCATGAAGAGAAACATACATACATAGCCCGTAGGCTTTTGACACCAATAGAAATAAGAAGGTCCAGGAATTCGTCCTGTCAAGTCTTGGATCATCCGTCGGGTGTTCGTGGAGGAGAAACATCACTCGAGCATTTTTCCGCCAACCACGGACTTATAATGCGGTCCCCCGCACGATCATTTTGCAATGAACGGCCCTCCCTTCGAAGAAGAGATTGGTTGGGTAACCTCTAATTACTACCAACTGGACATAGTGCTGTGATTCTACAAAACTAGCTTTCGTGCTATCGGCAATTCACAAACTAGGTTGTATTTCGGAATCACGGTGAACTGACAGTGTAGTACAACTAAATGGTTCCTTACACTACTTTGGCCAAAGTGTTTACGTTCAACGAAGAACATAGGTCATATGTCACATTCACTAGCCAGGTTCAACTTGACTTAAGGCTATCTTAATTCTACGCGTAGGTTGGCCTATCGGGGTAGTCCGTACCCTAGACTTCCTACAACATCTTACTACTGGAATGATGAATCTATTAAACAAGATACTACAACTGACGCCCTAATTCAGGATATACACATCCTAGGGATACAATAACTTGACTAAGTTGTTTGTATCTAGTTGTAGTATATAACTTGCAAATATTCTTGATTCAATCCTAGTAACTATTATCTATACACAAGCATATGCTCTTATATAGAGCCATTAAATACTACGCAGATTGCTTTCCATTAAATAATGTAAACCGTACATTATTGACAACAAAAACCATGAAAAGACTATATACATGATACTTTTATATCACAATTTATCACATGTTTAAGAAACTGATATTCTTTTTAATTCAATTTAAGTCTACCAGACAGTCAAACTCTTTCCTTTCCAGCCATGACTATAATTAAGAGACCTATCAGATTACTCGGAAAATTAGAAAAATATGTAAAGAAAGAATTTAGCATGCCTGATTTAGCTTTCCAGAAGTTTGGAAGGTAGCTCCTTCACTTGCCTTCACTCAGATGGCTTTCAGCTGGATACTTGAAACAAATACTCCAACACAGCAGACTAGCAATTTCCTGATTACTCCTCTCTTATTCAGAGGTTACTTTCTAACTAACAATTCCAAACTACTGCTCTTTTGTTCAGAGATTACTTCACATAAACTTAACAATTTCCTTACTAAGGCGAACTCACTCTTTAGCTGTAAAATGCTCAAGGAAAACTTGATTGAAAATTCGTGTGAGTATGAATGCCAAATGCAGGTATATATAGGTTTGATTTTAAAACTGATTTCCACCTTCTATGGCGCCAGAACTGCCAGCAAGTGGAGGAATGTTTCAAACTAAAAACGTGTTGCAATATAATGAGGGTTTCAACCTCCATTTTAGTCAGCAAAGAAGCTTATTTCAATTCGAGTTTGTTCAGATTGTTAAAAACGTGACAGCTCTCAATCTGGCGCGTTTTTACAGTTAGGTTAATTGCCAAGTTTTCATTTCAGACTTTTTCCTTGCTCAAATGGCGTCCACATTTCCTTCTGTTTGCTAAGCATGAAATATCTCAGCCATTTTCTGACGCCTGGCCCTAGTCGCGCGATTTCTCTGCGCGTTTTTCATTTTCTTTAAGCATTTTCACGTTTTTTCTTCCTTATTTCGATTTTGTAAATCTTTAATTCTTTGATAAAGTCTTCAAAATAATTATGACGCATTTGCTCAAGCTCAGTTTTGAATTTTAATATTTCAACGGATTCATTTAGAGAAATTCGCGATTTAGAGAAATTCGCGATTTTTATTCTCTTCTATGATTTACATTCTCATTTTATAAAAGTGTTTAAAATGTTTAATTTACATTTCATTTGATTTGTAAATTCTTTTATTTAAATATATTTTATATATTCTATTAAAATATTTATATAATATAGTTTTTGTATAATTATTTAAATTATTAATTTAAATAATATCGTATACATTTTAAACTATATTACATTAATATTTTAATATAATATTAAATATATAGAAATACTTATCTTTATACCAATACATATGTATTCATTTACATTATACGTTTATCTATTGTGCCTCAATCAATACTTATATGAAAACATGTAAATGTATATATATGTATTTGTATAAATTCAGAGGCAAGATATCGTTACTATATATAATTCATTCATCTCGTTAGCTGTGGGTATGTATACTTGTATATATATCTATATATATACTACATGTATAAGTATCCATAAATACATTTATATCGACACATACGTATGGCATATCCATCTGCTTAATACGTTTGTATCGACATGAATGTACTTATGGGTACTTGTACATATCGTATTCGTATGTACAAATACACATATCCACCTCTAACCAGAACTTATCATTTATAAGGTTATACTGGCAAGCATCACTTGTTTACACATTCAAAAGAAGACACAACTCCTAATGATACTAGACAAGCCTACGGATGACTTACCTTTAACCAGAACAATGACTTAGCTTACATAGTTCTAAGGTTTGTGTGTGTATGTCCAGTTGGTATCCATTACTGTTTACCCGACCAAGTTCTTCCCCGAGTGATATCTCTCCTCTGTCTCGAGGTACGAACCTGTTTCCTGCAAATCATGACATGGTAACGGAAGTCATTCGCTCAAGATCAAGTAATATACATTAAGCATCGTAGAAAGTTAGAACAACATTATTTCATAACTCAATATGCTAACTTCATTCAAGATTTACATCAATAGAAGCATCAGATAATGAGACAATCATTTAGGATACATCCAATTGATCATAAGAACAATTCAATTTATTCAACAGAAGATTCAACATTTACAATGTACATCCTATGAATAGTAGCTATACAATCGGGGTGTAACATTCCTCTTCATTTCTCTCTCTATTATGGGGCAACATACTTCTTTTTTTGTGGGAGGGTGCTTCTTCTTTGCGGGGCGAGGGGAGGGAGGGGGCTTTAAATGTACATTGGTACCTAACATGGCCTTATTTGTCGGGACCCATCATCTTTTCTATCCTCCTAAGCTACGTTTAAGAGGGGTATTGGTGTAGGTTTTTATTTTTCTAGTGGGTTATTTATTTTCCCTTAGTCCTAGGTTCACATAATGATCACATATATAGGAGATATAATGATTTTTGAAAGGACATTGTTGTTTGAAAAGATGTCTATTATGAAAGGGGGTATCTCTTGGAAATATGGAGATATAAAAAGATGAAGGATTGGGAATCAAAAGAAAGAAGTTTAATGAATATTTTTTAAGTTTTAAAAACATATCAAAAGGAAGAATAAGAGTAGAAATATGAAGAATAAATATGATGTATAGTGAATATTTGCATGATAAAATCAATGAATTATGCTAGTGAGATGGATTAATAATTTTCAGATTTAAGAAGGAAGATAAGTGAATTTGAATATGATTTGTGAGAATCATAAAAAATCTAGAATTTGAATGAGATTTGTGAATATTAAAAAGATTTAGAGTTTTCAAATGGTCTAAGATCAAGTGTTATGGCTGTCATGAGTTTGGCCACTATGTCAGCGATTGCCCGCAAAGGAAGAAAAACGAAAAGAATAGCAAGAAGCAAACGACACCTTCAGCAAGTGCAGATGAGCTTTGTAGTAGAATGAAGGATGAGTTTGAACTCATAGCTTGTATGGTTAGCTCAACCTCACAAGGTGTTTGGTATATAGATAGTGGGGCATTTCAATTGACAAGAGTTAGAGAGTACTTCTCTAGTTATAAGGAGGACATCATAATCCAAATTTCTATGGGGAACATGTCCAAACTCAATCCAGTTGGGAAAGGGACTGTTCTATTTCAAAGGGTGAATGGAAAGGTGATTCCCATTCATGATGTGTTGCATGTGCCAGGCTTGGACATGAATTTGATTTCCATATCTGTCCTTCAGGATAAAGGCTACAATGTACTCTTTAGAGGGGTGCATGTGTTAATCAAGCATAAGGATTGGAAATCACCCATAGCTATTGGAGTTAGGAGCAGCTGACTTTGCAAGTTGCCGTTTGATACTCATAAGGCACTTATGAGCAACAGTAATCCTAGAGATCAAGGAGAGCTATGGCATAGGAGGATGGGCCATATACATCGTGGAGCACTTAAATTGCTTCATGAGATAGTGACAGGTGTTCCAGAAGTGAGCACAAAACATGATGATGTATGTAAGGGATGTGTGTTGGGGAAGTTTGCGAAAGTAGTTTTTCCAAGGAGTGACAACAAATCCAAAGGTGTTCTTGATCTAGTGCATTCAAACATATGTGGACCAATTTTGACGAAGTCTCTCAGAGGATACAAGTACTTTGTTACTTTTATTGATGATTTCTCTAGGAAGACCTAGATATACTTCTTGAAGACCAAGGATGAGGTCTTCAGCCATTTCCAAGAGTTCAAAGCTCTTGTAGAGAATTCGACAGGCAGGAAGATAAAGCTTCTTCGGTTAGACAATGGAGGCGAGTACAAAGGGAAAGAGTTCCAGGAGTTCTATACTAGGGAAGGAATCAAAAGAGAGTGAACTGTTCCTTACAACCCACAACAGAATGGGGTTGTTGAAAGAAAGAATCGTTTCATATTGGAGGCAGCAAGGGCTATGTTGTATGACCAGGATATGCAACGTAACTTATGGGTAGAGGCATGTAGTACGACAGTATACATATAGAATAGGGTTCCACATAAGGTATTGGGAAAGATGACACCAGAGAAGGCGTTCTCAAGGAAGAAGCCAAATGTTAGCCACTTTAGGATATTTGGGAGTTTGGCGTTTTGTCACACTCTAGGGCCTACACATTCCAAGTTAGATCAAACTACAGAAAGAGGGTACCTTGTGGGGTACATCGAGACCTCAAAGGCATATCAGATATTTATTCCAAGTGCTAGGAGGATTATAGTTAGGTGTGATGTCAAATTCATGGAGGACAAGGCATTTAGGAGGTCCAGAGATTTGCCAGCAGATGATCAAAGTAAGCAACCAGTAGAAGCTCCAAGGATTGTTCAATCAAATTAGGGGAAACGAAGTTCGAGTACAGTTACTAATACAAGCACAGACTTAGGTGCTGAGAGTTTGCAAAGCATGGAGCAACAGATGCAACATATTCAAGAGATGCATCAGGAAGACATGGAGGTTGATATTTCATCCTTTACAGTTGGCAGCAGGAACCAACAAACACATAGGGATACTAAGGAGTTTGTGGGAGCTCCTAGGACGAGCAGTAGACAACAGAGACAACTAGCCAGGTATAATGACTATATAGCATTAGTCAGTCACTTGGTAGATAGTGAGCCTTCCAGCTATCAAGAGGCCGCACAGCAGCAGGCGTGGCGAGATGTGATGGTTGAGGAATATACCTCAATAGTGCAGAACGATGTGTGAGAAGTTATGCCTAGACCGACAGATAGGGCTGTGGTTGGATCACACTGGTTCTATAAGATCAAGCACAGTGCAAATGGTAGCATTGAGAAATACAAGGCAAGGTTCATGGCTAAGGGATTCTCTCAGAAAGAGGGAATAGACTATGACGAGACATTCGCTTCGGTGGCCAGGTATACTTCTATACGAGCTGTGATCTCACTTGCAACATAGATGGGATGACAGATACATCAAATGGATGTCAAGATGTTTCTTAATGGTGAATTGGTAGAGGAGGTATACATAGAACAACTAGAGGGCTTTGTAGCACACAACAACGAAACCCACATCTGCAGATTGAAGAGAGTTTTTTATGGACTCAAGTAGGCTCCCAGGGCGTGGTATGAGCGCATTGATAGATACTTGAAGGGAATGGGCTTCATGAAGAGTAGGTGGATGCTAACCTTTACTACTCAGTGGTTGGGGGTGAGGTTCTCATTCTTGTTCTATATGTGGATGACTTGTTTTTAATAGGTTCACTAGGGCTCATAAAGGAGTGCAAGAGGGACCTTGTAGCAGAGTTTGAGATGAAAGATTTGGGGCTTATGCACTACTTTCTAGACATGGAGGTGTGGCAAATAGATGGAGAGATTTTCCTTGGACAAGGGAAATACTACAAAGAAATATTGAGGAGGTTCGAGATGGAGAATTGCAGAGCTATGTCTACACCTATGATCATGAATTGGAAGAAGGTAGACTCATCTAGGGACAAGGATGTAGACCCCACCTTATACAGATAGTTGATGAGGTCTCTCATGGATTTGGTCAACACCAGGCTAGATATATCCTTTGCAGTAAACTCTCTTAGTCAGTTCATAGTTGAGCCGAAGAGAGTGCATTAGACAGTGGCAAAGCATGTATTGCAGTATTTGCATGGTACAATCAAGTATGGAATCAAATATGCTCAAGGTGATGGTATCGAATTGATAGGCTATACTAATGTAGATTGAGCAGGCAGTACAACAGATAGGAAAAGCACTTCAGGGTGCTGCTTCAGTTTAGGATCAAGAGTTGTCTCTTAGTACAACAGGAAGCAGAAGTCTGTGGCTTTGAGTTCTGCAAAAGTAGAATAAATAGCAACTAGCATGGCAATGTGTGAGGCTATATGGCTTCGGAAGTTGCTGGTAGCCTTGTTTGGTCAGAGGGCCGAGACTACGGTGATACACTGCAACAATCCGGTGTTTTGCGATAGGTCTAAGCTTATAGACATTAGATATCACTTCATCAGGGATTGTGTACAACATAGGATTTTTTAGCTACAATATATACCTATAGATCAGTAGGTAGTAGACATTTTGACAAAGGCATTGGGGAAGGAAAAATTCATCTTCTGCAGAGATATGTTGGGTGTCATGCAGAACACCTTCCTCGCTAAGAGGGAGTGTTAACTTATGTAGCTTGGACAGGTTTCTCCATACCCAAGAATATTAATTAATTAATTATTTGATTCCTCTAGAGACTTCTAGAAACTAGTTAGTTAGGGTTTGTTAGAGTCTAGTTAATCTTAGTCATCGATTGAGATTAAATTGTGGTCATTGGTTTTTCAATGAGAAGAGTATAAAAGGGGATCAATGTGCATTTGAAGAACAAACACTTGAGAAAGATTTGCAGTGATAGCAAATAAATTTGCAATGATAGCAAGGGCACAGTGATAGCGTTGGAGATAACAACAGTGGAATTTCAACAGGAGAAATTGAGGGAAGAATTTCTGGAGAAGAAAATTGTCAAAGCTCTATAGTAAGAGGCAAATAGTTTATGTATTTCTCGATTTGCTGAAATTTAATAAAATTCCTCATTTGCAGAACTGGTTTTCCCTTCGGGGTTTTTCTAAGGACAATTTGTCCAAAACTATTGTGTTCATTGTTTTGCATATTTTCTTTTTTCTAGGGACAATTTGTCCAAAAAATTGTGTTCATTGTTTTGCATATTTTCTTCTCTATTCCTGTGATTTTTATTAGTGAAATTGCAATTGTGTTATTTTTCAATATTTGTTGTGAATTAATTTTCAACAGTCAAATAATTTATATAAATAGGAGATTAATAATAGAGTTTTCACATTTTGTATGTGTTAGGAGGAGATATCCTCCAATTATGCCACTTCAAAAACTCAAGAACAACTTTAAAACATATGAGTGACTTCTTCCTTAGGTACAATGTATGTACTGCTTTGCTGCTTAAGGCATGGATTTGTGCTTGGTATGTCATTTCATAATGTGTGCCATACTCTAATGTTTTTAGATGAAGGCAAAATTTGGGAGTGGAATTGACCGTGGAAAAGTGTGCCCTTTTCATGTTATTTTTAACTACTTTATCCATGGTAGAGTTATACTTAGCTCTTGCCACTTGGGCACGATATCCAATTGTCTAAGCCATCTCAAAGTATCGTCTTATCATTTGAATTAAACTTTCTCATTCCTGGAAGTATATTGTTAGCCCTTTGCCACACTTTGACTTTTGGCATGATTTTCCTCTGGCCTTGCCACCTCAAAATGGCGCCAAGTTTTATTCATGTACTCCTTATAGGTTAGACATAGTTTCATCATGATGTTGCCACCTTGGGCACCATTTCTCCCTGGCTTAGCCACTGAAAAAGTGTGCCATTCTTCTATTTAAGTTCTTTGTTGGGAAGAGTTTAGTGGAGTGCTTGTCACTCTTGAAAAACATCGGCATGATTTTGGCCTATCATTGCCACCTTGGAATAGCACCATTTGCTCAAGTTCTCCATTGGCACGGTTATGACTGTCTTTGCCATTTCTTGTGTTTGCTGATCCAAATTCCATGCCTTGGCTATATCCACCATTGATTTACCAACATAATCTTGGGTCATAAAAAAAGATGGCTTAAAAGAAAAATCCATTGCCTTTGTAATCTTAAACTTTTATTTGAAATAAAGGAATGACATCCTTTCTTTTATTAACAAGAGCTGCGCTGCAGCTACAGTCCCTGCCAAATGCAATAAACATGCCAAATAGAAGAGTTTGGCAACATCAAGCCATTTATATGGCTCATTGATCCCTAAAAATGATCATCATAATGCTACAAGACAATTAAAGAGTTTGAAAACATTTAGATCATTAGATTGTAATCAACATGTCATCTCAAACACAAGGTAGTTAAGCATTAAATCTTTTTTATGTCCGAAATGCCTGATAAATCTTCCTTGAGTCACAGTTGTTACCAATGCAATCACTACGAAAAGTGGCACAAAGAAATCTAGCAAAGTGACCACCTTCCGAATAAATGCTGACTGACCACCAAGCCTAAAGTCCAAACAGCAATATTTGCAGGTACATCACCAAGGGCCTTGACAAATGCAGGTACTTGAGCCAATGAAACACCTCTATGAAACCACTCTTCTTAGTTGCTGGCCTCCCCAACTCCATCTTTTTGAACACTGCTCAACACAACAAACCCAATTGACACGTCCACAACAACACGTGCATATTATGAATAAGCATATTGACATGAATTGAAGAATGTTTTACCATTCAGGACCTAGTATATTAAAATTACTAGAAGAGAATCTCTAGAGGGAAGTATGCTAGAAAATAAATCTCCATTAACATGAAATCAACCCATAATTTAGAGAGAAATAAGTGTTTATAGTTCTGTGAATAGATGACTTATGTAATGTCCCCTTTCAATTGACATCTCTCAGTTCATGAGATTAGCCTATTATGTGACCCTCGTAGGCTGATAGGGTGGATAGAGGGTCTGGTTCAGGCTTGGCTTGGCTTCAGTTGGCAGAATCTTTCAGTTTGGCTTTCGTTCGGGGTCGTTCGGACATCATTTGCTTGACTTACCATTTTTAGTAAGTAAAGACACTCAGTAGAGCACCCCTGCTATTTTTAGCAGTATGGTTTGGTCGTATGCGGATTCAGTCACTTATCATCTGGCTTCAGACGGTTCGTCATTTGGACCTGTTTTGAGAAAGATATTAATATTTGTTTGCTAAAATAAATATTAATTAATTAAAGGCTTATATTATAAAATTATAATATATTTAAATATTATAACTTAAGTGACTTAAAGGAAGGGGTCGACCAACATGAAGAAGGGACCACTTTTTAATTATTAATTATAATTAAAAGTGCGTGCAAACTATGGAAATATTAAAAGTGAAAATTCCATTTTATTTAAATGATGCTTTTTGGAGAGAAGTCGACCCTCTTGAGAATATAAGGGTTTTCATTGTGAAAAAAGATCATTATGTTATGAAATCGAATTTTTGCCAAGTGCTTCTTCAGAGAACAGAGCCTAGGGTTCCAGTTTTCATTCTGCATTGGAGAACGTGCCATCTTCAGTGTCTGCAGTTCAGAGGCTGTGAAATACCAGCTGATTTATTGCTTATCAGAGAGATAACTTTATCCAGAAGTTATTACAGAGCTTATTCAAAGATTATTATTTTAGAGTTTAATACAGAGAATCATCCAGAGACAGAGAAGATCCTTGAGCGGCTGATTTGTATGCATTTGGCATCCATTCTTAAACTGTACGGACTTCTATTTTACTGCTGCAGGGCCGTACCATCAAGTACAGGGCTGTACTTCTTCATCTAGGGCAAAGCGCCTTCCCTTTTGGCTTCTTGACTTCATCAAATGGGGTGCCTATACCTCTGGGTTTATTCGCGATCATCTGGCGGAGGGAGAAGCTGATTTTATTGATAGCCGTACCATTTCATCTTCATTTTAGGTGCCTGTAATCAGCAAATCAGGTTTTTCATTAATGCAATCAGCTTTGCCTTTTAATTTGCATGTTAGGGTTTGAATACTGTAAACTCCGAGAAAATGTAATAAAACTATTTGCTATCGATTTGGAGATTCAAATTTGTTAGTTTCAGCTTATTGAATTTATTATAGAATTTTGAAGCAATTCTTTCAAAATCGCATTTTATCTCTTTATGCAAAACAAACACAAAAAAATCAAAACACTCATAAAAAAACCAGCAAACAAGCAGTTTCAGAAACAGTGAGAATAGGGGTTTCTATAGTGGTACTAGAGCAGTTTCCTGCCAGCCTGAGGGTTTGGGATTCATATGCAGCCACAAGAGGTTAGGCCTCACAGATATTATACTCGCAAGAGAGCTTTGATTGACAGGGAACAAGGATTGTACAGGCAGTCGGGTACCATGGCTGATAGAACAGAGATTCCTCAAAACCCTAGGGATAATGATGATGCAAAAGTCTTACATACTCTCAGAGATCTTCGGACAGGCCAACAGCAGGTAACTGATGTATTGCAGCAGTTGACCATGGCAATCCATAGGATTGGTTCACCTAGGAGACCATCACCATGACGTGATGAGGCTAGAAGTGATGCAGGTTCACGGAGGATACCCAGGACTGTGTCACGAACAGCAGATAGGCCTACCCGTCCGACTTTTGTGAGACAGGAGCCCGATGGGCCTATGGCAGATGAGGAGCCTGAGGCAGTGTTTGCTGATATTCTTATGGCAGCGAACGACGAGTGGGAATTATTCACCCCAGAGGTCAGAGAGAGGATTACTTTTGACAGGTTTATCACACAGAGGCGAGAGCATTACAAGAACAGGCCGGATAGGAGGCCTAGGCATCAGAATGGTGACCTAAAGCACGCCACAAACAAGCTCACATTGGCTATGTTTGACAGAAGTGGCAAGGTTACACCTCAGACTTGGATCAGTAAGCTGGATACCTTCCTTACATTGCGTCGCATGGTAGAGGAGGATGCTATCAGATATGCTACCTTGCACCTTGAGGGAGCAGCTTATGACTGTGGCATCATGGGATGGTGACACTTTAGCATGATCGTATCACCACTTACCAGGAGTTCGTAGACAGATTGGTGGAACGATTCGACAAGAAAGATCCTGAGTCTTACTTCAGAGATTTGGCACAGTTGAGACAGGTTGGTAGTTTGGAGGCCTACATAGGAGACTTCCAGCGGTTGTCCGTGATGGTTCCCAACATATCAGAGAGGCATCTAGTTGTGCTCTTCGTTGAGGGATTGTTGGAACCCTTGAGAGGTTGGATTAAGGCATTTGATCCGCTTTCACTGCAGGAAGCTATGAGGAAGGCACGCAGCATGGAACTTGCAGCACCATCCAGCAAGTTCAACTCGAGAAATACTACTTCCTTCAGGGACAATAAGGGATTTAATAAGAATAAGGAGAGATATGATTTTAAGAGTGACTCAAAGGGTAAATCAACAACACCCTTGGATCGTGAGGCTCTTAATGATTTGCGCAGGAAGAAGCTTTGCTTCTACTGCAAAGTTCCCTACGATGCTAACCACGATTGTCCTTTGAGGCCTAAGGGTAAGGCAAATAGAGTAATGTGGGCTTATTACGAGGGTTCGGAATCTGAGAGTTCCGAACAGCAGTAGAGTTCTGAGGAGTCAGAATCAAAGGCTTCAAAGCCTAAGGCAGAGTTAGAGTCAGAGCTCCAAATTCAGGAGGCATGGTTGTCTAGCATTCAGCAGGAGGGATCTTTTAGACTTCGTGGAGTTTTGGCGGGTCAAAGGGTCATCACCCTTCTAGACACAGGAGCCACCCACAATTTTATTAATGCTAGATTTGTGGAGAAATGGGGACTCATGACCAAGGAGTTTTAGGGCATTTGGGTTAAGATGGCTGATGGTTACACTCTCAGATGTGACCGTATGATTAAGGATCTTCCCTTGCTCTTGAATAATTATGAATTCAAGGCTGATTATTACGTAGTGAATATGGGAGACATTGATTTAGTTTTGGGCATGAAGTGGCTTCATTCCCTTGAGGAAGTCACACTTAGTCTCAAAGACATGGAGATTTGGTTTGATGTGGATGGAAAGACTCATATCCTGAAGGCCATTCGGGACAGTAATGTCAGGACTATTTCCTTCCGACGGATGGAAATACTTATGCGACATGACATGGTTGAGTGGGCTGCCGAGTGCACTTTGACACCTATACAGGAGGGACAGCATAAGACCGAGTATCATCCTGACATTCAACAGTTGAGAGTTAAGCATGAGAAGGTTTTTAGTGACATTCCACCAGGGAAACCTCCAGATAGGGGTATTGAGCACATCATAGAGCTTGAGGAGGGCGCTAAGCCAGTCATGATTACTCCTTACAAGCACCCAAAGCGGCTTAAGGATGAGATAGAGAAGACTATCAAGGAGCTGCTTGCTATGGGTCACATTCGACCAAGTAAATCACCATTTGCTTCTTTAGTTGTCCTAGTGAAGAAGAAAGATGGTACACTTCGTATGTGCATCGATTACGGAGTCCTGAATAAGAGGACCATCAAAAATAGGTACCCCATACCTCGTATAGATGAGCTTATTGACGAGCTCCATGGTTCCTGTTATTTCACGAAGATAGACTTGAGATCGGGATATCACCAGATTAGAGTCCGTGAGTAGGATGTTGAGAAGACTGCTTTCCGTTGTCATTGTGGACACTTCGAGTTTGTGGTGATGCCATTTGGGCTGACCAACACTCCAGCGACATTCTAGTCCACCATGAACAGGGTCTTCCACTCACATCTGAGGAGATATGTACTCGTCTTCTTCGATGATATTCTGATTTACAGCAGGACTTGGTAGGAGCATTTGGCTCATCTGGATACAATACTCAGCATTTTGGAGAGGGAGTCCTTGTACGCCAAGTTATCCAAGTGTGATTTAGGGATGACTGAGTTGTTATACTTAGGCCATATCATCAGTGCAGAGGGAATGCAGATGGATCTTGAGAAGATCCGTGCTATCGTAGATTGGCCTACTCCAATGAACCTTACACAGCTGCGAGGATTCCTTGGGTTATGCGGTTTCTATTGCAGATTTGTTAATGGTTATTCATGCGATGCAGCACCTATGACGGATTTGTTGAAAAAGGGGGCATTCTGTTGGACTCCTGAGGCACAGGAGTGTTTTGTGAGGTTCAAGGAGCTGATGACTACGTGTCCAGGGTTAGCACTGCCAGATTTTACGAAGCCTTTTGAGCTTCAGTGTGATGCTTCTGGAGAGGGCATTGGAGCGGTGCTTATGCAGGACAAGCACCTGATTGTTTATGAGAGTAGAAAACTTAGAGGACTAGAGAGGCTTTACAGTATTTATGATAAGGAGATGCTGGCCATAATGCATGCCTTGGCCAAATTCAGGCAATATCTCGTGGGCAGTAAGTTTTGTATTAAAACTGATCATAATAGCTTGAGGCATTTCCTGGGGCAGCGAGATTTAAATGACCGTTAGCAGAAGTGGGTGAGTAAGTTACAAGCATATGACTTTGATATCACCTACATCAAAGGTACCCAGAATGTTGTGGCTGACGCTCTCTCACGCCGACCTTATCTGAGTTCTATGGTACATATTGCAAAGGACTAGAGGCATTTGATTGTGGCAGAGTATGCCAAGGATACTTGGGCATCTGGTATTGTAGAGGGATCGATGGTGGACACCAGGTACACACTTGTGAATGACTTGATCATTTACAAGAACAGGATTTTCTTGATCCCAGGATCTGAGATGAAGAACACCATTATGCGAGCCTTTCATGATGTACCCACAGCAGGGCATCCCGGGTACTTCAAAACATACAACAGATTCGAGAAAGGTTTACATGGAAGGGTCTTAAGGCAGATGTTCTTCAGTATGTGCGTGAGTGCCCTGTTTGTCAGCAGAACAAGCAGGAGAACACATATCCGGCAGGATTATTGCAGCCACTTCCGATTCCTGATAGGAAGTGGGAATGCCTGTCGATGGATTTTATTATGGGATTGCCTAAAGCCCAGGGACGGGATTGCATATATGTAGTTGCGGATTGGCTGACGAAGTATGCCCACTTCTTTCCGATCACCACCACTTACACAGCTACACAGGTAGTAGAGGTTTTCTTCCGTGAGGTTTTCAAATTACATGGGTTGCCTCGGAGCATAGTTAGTGACAGGGATAGTCGGTTCCTGAGTCACTTCTGGCAGGAGGTGTTCAGACTTTCTGGGACTGAGCTTACATCGAGCACCAGTTACCACCCGCAAACCGATAGTCAGACAAAAATAGTGAACAAATCGGTGGAAGGCTACCTCCAGAATTACATTGCAGGGCAGCAAAAGGCGTGGGTCAAGTGGATATATTTGTGCGAGTATTGTTACAATACTACTTTTCACATGACCATTCAGATGTCCCCCTTCATGGCGTTGTATGGTTATGAGGTGCTTAGTTTTCTGGATTTGCTACTGAGTGACAGTAGAGTGCCTAGTGCTGGAGATTTATTGCAGGAGAGTTAGGACACTATGAGGGCTCTTAAGGAAAATATTGCTAAGGCACAGAATCAGCAGAAGTAGTATGCAGATCAGAAGAGGACAGAGAGATCTTTTGAGGTGGGAGACATGGTATATCTCATGCTGCAACCCTACCGTCAGTCTACTCTTAGGAAGAGTGGTTCGGAGAAGCTCAAGCAGTGGTATTATGGTCCTTTCAGGATTCTGAGGTGTGTTGGAGAGGTGGCTTATGAGCTAGAGCTTCCAACGGACAGTAAGGTCCATAATGTTTTTCATGTGTCACGTCTCAAGAAGGCGTTGGGACACCGTGTGGTACCTTCAGTAGTATTACCTCCCTTAGATGACGAGGGAAAGTTGATCTTAGTACCTAAGTCTATCCTGGAATACAGAGAAAGGCAGCTACGCAGGAGGACTATCAGGGAATATTTGGTGAAGTGGAGAGATTTACCAGTAGAGGATGCTATGTGGGAGAGTGAGGAGATTTTGCAGCATCCGGAGTTGAGATTGCTTGAGGACAAGCAATTTTAGTAGGGGTGGACTGTAATGTCCCCTTCCAATTGACATCTCTCAGTTCATGAGATTAGCCTATTATGTGACCCTCGTAGGCTGATAGGGTGGATAGAGGGTCTGGTTGAGGCTCGGCTTGGCTTCAGTTGGCAGAATCTTTCAGTTTGGCTTTCGTTCGGGGTCGTTCGGACATCATTTGCTTGACTTACTATTTTTAGTAAGTAAAGACACTCAACAGAGCACCCCTGCTATTTTTAGCAGTATGGTTTGGTCGTATGCGGATTCAGTCACTTATCATCTGGCTTCAGACGGTTCGTCATTTGGACCTGTTTTGAGAAATATATTAATATTTGTTTGCTAAAATAAATATTAATTAATTAAAGGGTTATATTATAAAGTTATAATATATTTAAATATTATAACTTAAGTGACTTAAAGGAAGGGGTTGACCAACATGAAGAAGGGGCCACTTTTTAATTATTAATTATAATTAAAAGTGCGTGCAAACTATGGAAATATTAAAAGTGAAAATTCCATTTTATTTAAATGATGCTTTTTGGAGAGAAGTCAACCCTCTTGAGAATATAAGGGTTTTCATTGTGAAAAAAGATCATTATGTTATGAAATCGAATTTTTGCCAAGTGCTTCTTCAGAGAACAGAGCCTAGGGTTCCAGTTTTCATTCTGCATTGGAGAATGTGCCATCTTCAGTATCTGCAGTTCAGAGGTTGTGAAATACCAGCTGATTTATTGCTTATCAGAGAGATAACTTTATCCAGAAGTTATTACAGAGCTTATTCAGAGATTATTATTTCAGAGTTTAATCCAGAGAATCATCCAGAGACAGAGAAGATCCTTGAGCGGCTGATTTGTATGCATCTGGCATCCATTCTTAAACTGTACAGACTTCTATTTTGCTGCTGTAGGGCCGTACCATCAAGTACAGGGCCATACTTCTTCATCTAGGGCAAAGCGCCTTCCCTTTTGGTTTCCTGACTTCATCAAATGGGGCGCCTATACCTCTGGGTTTATTTGCGATCATCTGGCAGAGGAAGAAGCTGATTTTATTGATAGCCGTACCATTTCATCTTCATTTTAGGCGCCTGTAATCAGCAAATCAGGTTTTTCATTAATGTAATCAGCTTTGCTTTTTAATTTGCATGTTAGGGTTTGAATATTGTAAACTCCGAGAAAGTGTAATAAAACTATTTGCTATCGATTTGGAGATTCAAATTTGTTAGTTTCAGCTTTCTGAATTTATTATAGAATTTTGAAGCAATTCTTTCAAAATCGCATTTTATCTCTTTATGCAAAACAAACAAAAAAAATTCAATACACTCATAAAAAAACCAGCAAAACAAGCAGTTTCAGAAACAGTGAGAATAGGGGTTTCTACAACTTATGGGTAAGCTGATATCACCTAGTGATTGAAACGTGAGGATTGCAAATATAGACTCACAATAATGAAAGAACATAGTCTTTTATTTGTCATGCAATCAAGGTGAATTTGAGGATAAAATAAGCTTGAAGCTCTTTGAATGAATTCCTTGCATAGCTAACAGCACAACACAGTTTCTCAGCATGTGGTGGATCAGTAGATCTTGACATTTGAAGAAGGAATATTAGTGGAAGAAACTCTTTTCAGAAATAATAGCTCTGGATTACAGACCTGAAATTGCAGGAATAAATGTTCTATCACTAATTACCATGCAGAAAAATAGTAAGCAAAAAATACTACCATCCACTATAAAATTTAATATTAAATAGTCTAAGCATTATATTTTTTCATAGTGGGATTTGATTTATAATATTAAAAATAAAAAATCCCTAAATATTACACCTTTTTATAATGGATTCCCTACTACTTCAAGAATTTATTTTTAAAAATATATCTTACATAGACTAGTACTAGTAAAAGTGCACAATCAACTCCTGCCTAAAGTGCACCATCAAATCCTACAATTGCTGTACTTAATATATTGGCGACTGATTTTGAAGCCTCAATGTACCTATATTTTGGAACTGGTTGATCAAAAACATGATAGGCATGTTCTACTTGAAATATTTCCACTCAAAAAAATTCAACAATGTGTAGCAAATTCTTCACAAACCCTGCTTTTTTGGGTTCTTGGCCTTTTTGCTCTATCCATGGAAAGTGAGTTGCTATTTTGCAGATAATTTGCTTTGTCAAAGCTATTAAAATAATATCTTTCTATTTTTGACGTTAATGATCATCTCATTGATGTTTCTAACTTCGTCCTTTGTAAACGATTGTTTCTTTTAGAAACATCGTATTTTGTAATCTATTTAAGGAACATTCGTTCCTCTGATTAATGCACAACAACATCGATTCTGTAACATGGTATCAGAGCACGGGTGAATAAATTTTTTTCGAAAAAATTATAATTTCTTTTTGAAATTATTCTGTTTAAAATTTTTTCGAAATAATTTTTGAAGATCTTGAGCAATCTTGGGCACCAGAAAAATTCATGACCTTTGTAATTCGGAATTCGAGGGTTTTTGTTTAAAGATTTTTGTGATGAAAATCGTGACCCTCCTGGTAGCAATTTCGTGATTTAATTGTGGCTCTTCTGCAAGAAATTCAAGGGTTTTTTGGGCGATTTCGTGTTTGCTGGGCGCTTGTTTGATAGTCGTTTTTTCCACGACTTCTGTTCGTGTGAATTCGCGTCTGGAACTTTTGCGAATCCTGTCATCTGGTTTGGCCGCGGATTTCATGCTTGTGTTCGCCATTTTTTTTCTCTGGCCGCGTTTCTTTACTCACGTCATTGCCTCGTTCTTTTGCCCGCGATTTGCAGACGTATTTTCTGGCCGCATTCTAGACGTGTTTTCTCAGTCGTGTCTTCTGAGATCCGCGCCTTGCAAAACTCGTTTGGACTGCGGATTTTTCTGTTCGTAGTGGTCGATTTTGTCTTCCCTTCTGGTCGCCTAGGGTTTGACATTTTTTTTTGTCAGATCTGTGTGCAGATTCGAGCTCCTTTCTGCAAATTTTTGGAGCTCTCATGGCTGCCTAGGGCATCCTGCGAATTCGGCCAGGGTTTTGACACGTTTTTCGAAGTCAAAATTTTTTTTTCGATCACAGATTCCTGGTGGGTTTTTCGAGAGCTCAACTGGGTTGGTCTCCGAATTTTCTGGGTGCTTCATTTTCCGTGCCTCGGTTTTTGTGCAGCTTTGTTCTGGCGGCTAGGGTTTCAAACCCTCTGTTTTTGAAGCCGACAATCGATGTTTTGGGCTTTTAAATATTTTTTTGTCCCGTAAAAGAAAAAAAAAATCTGTCTTCTGGGTTCCAGGAGGGTTTATAATTTTGTCCTAAAAAATTAAGAGTTTTTCTCTTGTATACCCTTGTCAGGGTTTCTGTCATTCGGGAGGGCTCTTTGGTTTTTACAGTTTTTTCCGAAAAAACGATGATGTGTAATCTTGGGTTTGGCGATTTTTTCCTCAAAAATCGTGGTTTGGTGCAGTCAGTTTTTTTGTCGCAGTTGGGGCGAACATCTGCACATCTGGCTTTTTGCAGTCTGTTCTGGGGTGTCATGTCCATCTGCAGAAGATTTGAGGGTTTGCCGATTTTTCCTCAAAATCGTAGCAGCTGTTCTCAGTATGTCTCTGGTTACAGGGAGGGACAGTTCTCCAACTTCAGGTTGGACGGTTGGTGTTGTTATTTCCAGAAGTTCTGCAGTTTCTGGGAGGGTTGGTGGCAGACTCGTCTCAAGTGGCAGAGTCAGTGGCAAGCTCTTGTTTTTTGTTGCAGCAATGTTCTGAGAAGAAGGGGGCAACCTTCTTTGTTATCTCGGTAGTTAGAATGATGACCATTAAGGGAGGGTATTAAAATAATATCTTTCTATTTTTGACATTAATGATCATCTCATTGATGTTTCTAACTTCGTCCTTTGTAAACGATTGTTTCTTTTAGAAACATCGTATTTTGTAATCTATTTAAGGAACATTCGTTCCTCTGATTAATGCACAACAACATCGATTCTGTAACAAAAGCCATCAAATTTGAACACTCATGTTGACTGATAATGCACATTCTGTTATCTCCAACATGAATCATGTGTTAAACAAGATTTAATGACACAATGGAAACAAAACCGTAGTTGCAAACTAAAAAGTTAAAAACATGAACTTTTCCAAAATACAACCAAAATGCTAAGATGGAGAATGAAAACAAATAATTAGAAGTTATTACCTTCAATGGTATAGTTTCTATCCATCAACCATTTTCATATTTGATAAGATTCATATTGCAACCATGAGGTAGCTAGACATCAAAGTGAAGATTTTTCTAATATTCTGTGTAGAATCACCGCCGAGCACTTCTCTTGCACTTTGCTGTCAACCTTCCTGTGCTGAATAGGATCAATCCATGGTCCAATCTATTTAAGAAATAAAGCACACTAGTGCAGAGTCTATGCGAGATTAAACTCACCAAATATTTCATACTCGTCATGGAAAGCCCTTAGGATGGAGTCTGTGGCTAAAGAATAGTGGAAGAAAACAAGGCACACCTCAAATTACAAAGAGCTAGTAGTTATGGTGCTTTTTTGGTGTGCCCAACATTCTGTACAAATGTCTACTGATACAAAATCTGGTTTCAAGAACCTCATGCATGGGAACACAGAATATTTGTAACCGTAGCAAGGAAATCATTAATTACATATCACCTAATACATAAGAGTTATAGTCTGAGATGGAGGATCCATATGCCCAGTACCCAACAATTGTCACCATATAGTATATAGCAATCCCAAAGGTAAATTGTAAGTAGAGGGCTTTGTGCACATTTTCAATTGCTGGTCATTGCAATGTAGCCTGCAGGATGAGAGAAAACTTAAAAGTTAGTCACTAAATTCCAATTATTAGGGTGTTCATAATCTAATCTTAATGGCAATTCTTGTCAATGTGAATGCATTTGCATTGAACGGTTGAATTCCATAAACTATATGCCATGTATTCTACAAATAGATCAATGAAAGTTATACCCAAAAAGAATGAGTGGTTTAATAACCAGTCGAATGGCGTCTATTGCTCCTAATACATTGAAAATCTTTTCTTCTTTCGGCCCTGGTATGTTGTAGTCTTTGGTTCCAGATTTCCCTGCCATAGAAAGTGCATGTTTATGCATTAAGCAACTCAACGATAGTGCAAAATTGATTTAAGAAATGATCAATGATAACAAGTTTCCACAATCCATATTGATAGTTGCATAACAGATTTCTCGATTTGATTGTGTGATTATTTTTGCATCAATCGAATCCAGAAATCTGTTATGCAATTAAGAAATGATTCTGCCACTAGCACCAGCTGAAATTGGCATGCAAGAGACACACAGAAGAAATAAAAATAAAGGTAAAAACAAAATGGAAAGTTGAAATGAGCACTTAAGATCCTATGAGCTTATGAGAAAATTAAATAAACTTAAGAACACTTTGTTATGCCACGGTCCACAGGATATTAAGATAGAATGAAATAGCACCATGGGCACAAAGTTCAACAAGTCACCCCAAGCACAAAGTAGAACATGACAATTAAAGAGTTCTAAAGCATTTAGATCATTAGATTGTGACCAACACATCATCTCAAACACAAGGTAGTTAAGCATTTAGATCAGAAGATTGCGGTAAAGAATCCAGCACGAATACAAGGCAAAACAAGACAATATAGGACAATTTAGATCAGAAGACAGTAAATCTTGCTTAAATTTGACAAGCTATTTATTCTTCTTTCTTCCTTGCTCTAATCAGTTAACCTTTTTATTGATTTGACATCTAACAGAATTATACTTGGAGTTTAGGCCTGGAATCTAACAGGCCTAATTTGCATTTCTAGCAAGCTTGAATTTTGAGTTCTGCTCCTCATTTTGTAATTGAAAGTCCGCTGTGTTTTTTAATATTTAGTATTCCTTCAGCCGATCTATCATTCTAACTTGTTTCAAAATAGGACAGTTTTCACTGGTGCTTAAAACATGTTTGTATTTTTAGATATTGAGAATTTTAAATCTTAGTATAGAGCTGCTGCTATGTTTATATAGTTAAATTTGAGCAGTAATTTGTTATATATGTCTGTTTGTTTGAGGTCTGTTCTTACGTTTATTCATTTTTTTAAGGGCTGTTATTTAAGGTTCTTTTAAATTACAATAATAATGGATACCACGCAGCACCTTTCAGATTTGTAGATTAATTTTGGACCTTATGGCTTGCCAAGGCATAAGCATGCTGAAGGTCTTTTGCAATCAAAATTGATCTTTTGCCAGCAGATCAATAGTTAAGTAGGTTGGCAGTGTAACAAGTGCATTGACATGGATCGAAGTTGTCCCTATTACAATCAAACAAAACAGCTCTACATTGGGTGAGTGCATAGACTTCCTATGCTTGCACATTTGACATACATGCCTACCAGGGCAGTTGCAACAACATCTGACAAAAACCCCTTTTCCTTTATCCTTTGATATGTGTCTATATTCTGTTTCAAAACCCTTGTTCTAACAATAGGACAAGCAGTTTATTTCTTTTCTCTTGAAATTATCTGGTGCAGTCAACAATGCCGATGAGGAAACATGAGCAGAGTTTGGAGGAAAAACATTACATAACTGTAACAAAACAGAATTATTAGCACCTACCAGTATTGAATGGATACCAGCTACTGCTGTAAAAGAAATCACTGCCAGAGCTATCTTAGTAGATGTCAGACCATCTTCATTTAGCACATAACAACAGAATTGTTTTAGAATGAAACTAAACACAGCCACAAATGATCTGGTTGTGTACAGATACATATTCATAAAAAAACCTTGCTCAAACCATGACAAGTGACTTACCTCAATATTCTGCACAAATTGTCTCATGGAGTTAACATTGCCAATGGGATTAATGGGCCGATTTTGCAGGACAGTCTCTCCACAGCAGCTGCTTCAATCTATTCAGAATAAACACAAAGTAGATCTAAAAATATTGGGGTTTTAGAGCTACTAGATTCCCGAGCTCACTATTATGCATGTATGCAAAATGTGGTAGCAGAGACAAGACACGTTAAGTGGTTTGCAAATATGAACCACACTCCGGTGATCCACTCTGCTACCACTCTGCTACCACTGTAGTGATATGCTCTGATACCACTGTGATGAACCACAATCCGGTGCAATGATTTCACGGTGCTTGTAGGTCTGATTTGTGGTTTTGTATTTTGCTTTTTCTTGTTTTTGTGTTTTGATGTTCGATGCCAATGATATACATGAATTTTACAAGCATATGCATATAAAGAACTCATATAAACTAAACTTCAAATATAAACTAAGAAGAGACTCAATAAGATTGCTAAAGGCTTTCTTCATTACATGATAGAGTGCTTACATTGCATAACTTCCATACATTTTGAAATAAGAGACGATTTACAACCCTAGATTAACTTGCAGCCAAAATAACACTGTGAACAGTGTTTGCTACAGTACCCGCGCCCAACAAAATGCACATAAAAACTTACAACTTTCTCCCACCGAATGTTTGAAGAAATAGCTTCTAATACTAAGGGCGCCCCCTTAGGGAAAGAAAGCAGCCACAAAGATGAGGCGTTTTCCTTGCTTGAAGAAGATGGAACCCTCTCCCAAGGACGGCTGGCTGTAAGTGAACAATCAGCTTCAACAACTTGCATAAAACTCGAGCAAATCCTTCCCAAAGGCGAATGAAACCTCCAACAACAATTATCCTTCCAATAGATGGCTTCCAACAACTTGTTATCAGCAATTTCAAGCTCCAATGCAGCAACAAGAAAATAACCAGCACTTTAGGGTGGTCTTTCACACCTTCAAGATGCCAAAATTCTAACTACAAGCCCCAAACCAGGCTTACCCACTGCTGAAATTGAGAAACCCTAGTTTCTCTCTTCCACAAACTCCACACTTCAAACTTCATTCAACAAAATAACTCAAGCATGAATGGGTCGAACTTTCTCAAGGTCTTTTATAATTTGACATTGAAATCACTATTCATTAAAAAAACACTATTCACTTAAGTTATTTCTTTTTTTCACTTCAGCCATGAATAGTAACTGAAGAATAGAAAGTGACCCCTTTAAATAATAGACACATGGTCTCTAAGCCTGAGGAAGTGAAATAAATGGTGAAGATCAATATTTTAAGCTCCAATAACACGCCAAACGTGCAAATTCACCACGTCACCATACTCCGGATACCAATACTGCCTTTTACTGACCAAGTGCCTATTCAAGTGACCCTCTATCTAGACACATTAGCCTACGAGGATCGATGTAATAGGCTAATCCACCAACTCTGATGCTCACGAAAGAATGGGGACATTACAGCCACTTACCCACCAGGCACCCTGGCAGCCCATTTTTAAACAAAAAAATCTATTTAACTTTAAATCCAACATTAGGGAATGCCTTATATTTTTCCTCTGCTTGTTGGCCATTGGTCAGAATAATTTTTTGCCCTATTTTTAATTGAAAAATCGGAAAACCCCTGGCAAAAATATGAGGGGCGAATCAGAAAAAAAGAAAAACCAGCAAAAATAGAAATTTTTAAATCAAAACTTTGCAGATATTAGGGAAAACGGTTTATTTTTCTGTTTGCATGATTTTCAAGGAGCAAATTATTTGGTAAAAGTGAGTCGCAAACATAAGTGTCTGCCTATACAGAATTCTTTATTAAGAGAATGATCAATTGCAAAATTTTGTAAAAGAAACTTTAATTCATTTGAATCTTGTGAAAGCTAAAAATTGTATGTGTGCTTTTTTAATGACGAGATTTTTTGTCTATTGATTGTATTTTGTAGGTTACTAAATTATTGGAGAGAGTCGAGGAAATGTTTACAAAACACTTTGCTACTGGAAATCATAGCAAAGCTGTGAAAATGTTAAGGCCAACAAGGAAAAGGCAAAGACACAGACTTACTTTTTTTATAGGTGAGCTATATACTTGTATAATACCACTTTGACCATATATTTTGTTTTGCAGTTAGGTTTTCAAACATGCTAATAGAACATGGAAAAGTATCTTCTCAATTGTATGAATGTATAAATTTTACCGCCTTTAAGATCTTACACATGTTAAGTAGATTATAAGAGTGTTACATATGCTACGTGTTGTATCTATATGGAATTTTTTGTTTCATGTTCAATTTTATATTAAATCCTCATTTTTTCAAGACAAGTATCATGTTTGAGACTTTGGCCCATTTGTCAGTTGTTTCCGTCCTCTTTCTTCTATTTTCTTGTAGGAACAAGAGAACGAAGTTTTTGAATGTATCTATTAGTGTGAAGAATTTCAAACAATGAAGAAGAATGTTGAGACTCATTGAAGGGATAAAAGTTGTTTCCCAACAACAATGATTTCATCAAAAATTGATGAAAGGTTTCAAAAGAGAAGTCAGCATATCAGAGCACATCAATAAAAATAGAAGAGGATTTCAAATCCAAAATCTATGATCACACCAACTGATGATAGAATTAGGTTGTATAGAAAACATCCATGTGGGGATATATTTCTTAAGTCCATTTTAAAGATTGCAAGTAGGTATCATGAAATAGGATCAAGAATAGATAAATTTTTGAAAATTGCATTATACTCAGTTGCACGTCATATGAAAATTTTGAAAGATGTTAAAACTCTTGTAGAAAGCACCGGGTGTGTCGAGAAAATACACAAACTATTACACCAATGCACAAACAAATACCATCGAGTGATATTATGATATATTGGTGTGTCTCAATTTGTAATAAGAACCTGTTGATGTGTTTTTCCTGACCGCACCAACGTAGAATAAAGTCGCCAATGGCTACCCTATTCTCTCTTGATCAAAGTATCTAGTACGCTAAGATTGCGAGAGAGTTCGTGTGTTCAACTCCAAGGTTCTTTCAGTGCGAATAGGCTCAGTTGGCTCGATGTGATTTGCTGGTATTTGAAGGAGACTTACGAAATTGTTCGACAGCGGAAAAAGGAATTCAAATGCTCGAAAGATTTGTCTATGAAGTTCTTGTTTCCTAAACTAACTTGAAAGTACTGAATTTAAAATGCAGGGTTAAAAAGGCTCTAATTTACTCCAAGGTGTGGGACATGGTGATCAATTCTTACAAGCCTCAACCAGGCTCTGCTTTGCCTCGCTTCGGACAGCCTCCACAGAACCGGTGCAATCTTCAGGGGAGTAGCTCAAGGTGTTCAGACCACAACTTAGCATGAAAATACCATCACAACGACGCATATAAACACACAAATCATGATCGAAGTTAAGTATATGATATTCCAGTTGACCACACAAGGCGCATTCACCATCAGCGAATGCACTAGTGGTATGGATAGACGAAGTTTGCTCAAATTGAAGACCACATTCCACAATTCCTATCTACTACATGCATGAAATGAAACTTATTCTATTTTAGGCTACTTGAAGTAGAAGGGATGAAGAAACCTCGATAGCTATCCATAACAAAGACGAATTTCACCATCAATGAAAAGATCTTTTATTATGAAAGTTTTACACGATAATCTCTTGCAAAAGTTTTCAAAGGAAAACTTTCCTTCTCCTCCAACTACACAAATCAATCTAAACTAAGCTACTTCTAAGTTGTCCCTCTACTCTATGTCTACTGTCTAATCTAATTTCTAACTAATCTTCTCTATTGAGGTACAAATGAGGGGGGGATGCCCCTTTATATAGCTGGCCAAGTCCAACGGACGGCTCAGATTACAATCGGCTGGGTGGCCCAGATTGTGCCACCTCAGCCCTAAACAAGATTCACCCTAAAAACCGCCACCAAGAGGAGTGGGTAATAAATGAGCCATTAATGTCCATCATCCTTCTAGAAGATTCCAACTTTGAAACGCGTTCACACTGTTCTTGATCTTCTTCTTGACGTTGTTCTTCAACTTTGCTCGAGCTTCCATTCTTTTCTCCATCTTGAGTTTTGAAAACGTTTCTTCTCTGTCACTAAGTCCCAACACTTGGCCATTTTCTTGCAACTTTTCTTCCTTCGAGGTTGAAATGTCATCTTGGATCACTTTCTTCATCACTTTAAGTCATCACCGCTTGGTCTCGACATTTCTCCTGCAAAACAAGCAAGGAGAAGAGAATTAGAACATTTCATAATATAAATTCAACTTACTTACCAGGATTTTCACGCTCTAACCTCCAAGCGTTCATTGTCTTCACTAGCCAGCTTCGCGTTCAAATTCTTCATGCCTTAGTCAAATTTCAACCTCCTCAAGGGCGTACAAAGAGATGTACTTTAAGATCATCTTCTGAAGGTGTTAACTTCAACTGCATCTTCTTCAAGAAATTTATCCCACCAGCTGAAGCGTCGACAATTTTGATTTCATTCATCTCCGGCTCAGGAAGATTATCTTCACGAAGAATTTGAGCAAATTCACCTAGGCAGTTCCTTTCAAATTCATCGTCTGGAGGATTTTACCTTGAAAACACATTTTCTTCACTTTGCCTTAGAAAATTTTAAAATTTCCCTTAGGAAAACTCATCAATCCTGTGCGCATCAAAAATCTTCATCCTGCAGGCTATAGTGAAGCATGGAAGAATTTAAAATCAGCTTCTCATCGGAGATCTTCAATACCCAGAAGAAAATTTTCTTCAAAATTTGTCGAATTCATGGGTGTACAACGAACGGGTTCATTTAATTTTTCGAATTTTGCACCTTGGAAAAAAATAATTTTTTTACAAATTTGTTCCATGTCTTTATCTCTGTGAGTGCCTCGTTGCTCTGAATGGAAATTTTTTATCAACCTGTGCAGTTGGCATCCTTTAACCTCTTCTCCGGCAAATTCATTCGTATCCAGGAAATTTCATCACTTCACCAGACTTAGGCGTTTTTCCTCTAGAGAGGTGGAATTTTGATAACACTTAGAAAAATATTTAAAATCACTTAGCACTTCGAATTTTCCTTAGAAATTTTTTATTCACCTTCAATCACTCTGCCTGTGGTGAGGAAAATTTTATCAATTCACTTGGAAAATTTAATACCTTGATCACACTTGTATGTCATGGAGAACATTTTTAAAACCGACGCCTAGCATATTTCCCATCTTCACCTTAGGCACACCTCACGCTTAGAAGAGAATATCTTATTTCCACGCCTATCATATTAATTTTATCACATTGCATCTAAGGCGCATTTCACTTGCTGAGGTGGACTTAGCTTCCAACGCCTTAGGCAACATTCTCTATTATTTCCTAGCATACTCACTCTTTATTTACCACTAGGCGCATTTTGCATGTGGTGAAGTGTCATGTCCCCGTTTTAGCTGACACTGTTTGTCGAGGTTAGCCTATCTTTTCGATCCTCGTAGGCTGACAGGAGTGTGCAGAGGATCATCCGGAGCAGTTGCTCAGTGTTTGATAGCTCCAGTTTTGTAGTTGTGTCAGGTTGGGCCTTCGCAGATTCTTCCAGAGAGCATTTTCAGGAACTTTCTATTTTTAGAAAGTTAGGTCAGGCGGAAGCTGCTATCTCGGGCAGGGCACCTGGTTCAACCTTTCAGCTCAGAGTCGACCCAGTTCAGCAGTTGGGTGATCAGACGGAGAAATAAGGAGTAATTAATGATTTATTAAATATTTAATAATTTGACTTTATATTAAAGTCACTTTATTGAAATATTTAAATATTTAATTAAAATGGCCAGTTATAAAGTATTTATTATACTTTATAATAAAGTATTAATTTGTGACTTAGTGAATATTTATTATTCATTAAATTGAGGCGCCATTTAATTAATTATTTCTCCTAAGTTAAAAAGTGCGAAATTAAGTCATTTATTTAAATGATCAATTAAAAGGAGAGTGGGTCAAAATTCTTCAAGGAGTATATATTTACCAGTTAAGACAAAATCGAACTATCCTGTTTATTATTCAATTTTGTCTTTATTGCTCTGAGCATTGGAGTTTGCAAACCCTAGGGTTTCTGGCAGACGATCGTTTCTGGAGAACGAAAACTCTTCAGAGATCAGGCAGACTGAGGCTGTGAAATACCAGTTGAAGCTTGCACTTGGTGATTTCATCCAGAGATCACAGTTTGGGATTATTGAGTTATTTATTCAGTGATTAGCAGAGGAAATCATCTTCCATTTGAGGCGACTTCAGCAGAGGAAGCTATTCAGTGATCTGGCATCTTTTCTTGGAACCCGTACCATTCTTGTTGCTGCTGCAGACAGGCCGTACTTCTGTACCTGCAGGCCGTACTTATTTCTTCAGAGATTCTCTTCCTGCTCTCAGATCTTGGCTCACAGTTCTAGGCGTTGGGTTTCTCTTGGGCGTTTCTGGAGATTTTGCATTGTATTCAGAGACTGGAGATTCATTATCATTTCTGGCCGTACCATCTTGCATTTATTACAGCCGCCACCCAGGTTTTTTAATAAATATTCATTGTATTTCATTTATTACTTAGATTCTTGTATTTAAAAAGCTCTGGAAAATCTATATATTGGTGCGCCCTTGTTAACTGAGCATTTTTGAGTATACTGCATGAGTTTTAGATTTCTTTTGAATTTATTGGGATTTTATTAGAAAATCGCAGCATTTAATATTTTGTCAAAAAACCTCAAAAAACACAAAAAACCGAAAATTTGCAAAAACATTACAAAAACAATTAGGGTTTCAATTTGAGAACCACCAGGGTTCTGACAGTGGTATCAGAGCACAGATCTCCTGCCATCCTGTGCTTTTTCAGTGCTTTTTCAGAATACAGTGTGCTTTTTAGCGCTTTTTCATGAACAGAGATACCATTCACTACATTAAAGGTGTAGGGACAGGCAAAGACGAGGATTGGACAGGTCCACCTATCCCTGAAGGTCAGACGATATCAGGAGTACTTGGTATTCACAGATCCAGTTCTGACGGCAGTGAAAACAGTGTTGCAACCCTAATGGCAGAACGTGAGACTTCCTCAGAGACTCGCAGGGATCCAGGGAAGGCGCATGCAGAGGGTGATATTACCGAGGAGGAGTTTAGACGGAGGCATGATAATATGATGGACATGATGTCTCAGTTGATGGGTACCATTAGACAGTACACACCCACACAGCCTCATTACATACAGATTGGTCAGACGAGCGGGACTGCACCAGTGGATCAGCCATTAGCATCAGCACCTCGACAGCCGTCTCCGATCTATCAGGAGCGTAGGCCAGGTCAGCCTACTTTCTTACCTAGGGAGACTCCACCACAGACTCCAGGGGCAGAGCATCAGGGGCAGCATCAGGAGTTTCAGCCACACAATGGCATGTCCGTGGCAGACTTGACGAGATTTCATGGTGAGTACATGTCACTAGCACCTGAGATCCGGCAGGCACTTACATTCCATGAGTTTATAGATGTTTATAAACCCAGAGGAGGAGGCAGATTTGACCGCAGACCCCCACAGCATCAGCAGCCGCAGCCACAGGTGAATAGGGATTTGCAGTATGCGGTGAGCAAGATTACATTGCCATATTTTGATGGGTCTGAAAAGACATCAGCGAGGTCTTGGGTCCAGAAATTGGACAATTACTTGTCACTTAGGCCTATGCAGGAGGATGAGGCAATTAAATTTGCTACTTTACATCTTGACGGAGTAGCACATGATTGGTGGCACCACGGCATGTATACGCTAGGCCATCATGCGGTCAATACCTATCAGGAGTTCACCAGCAGACTGATAGAGAGATTTGATAAGAAGGATCCGGAACTGTATTTCAGAGAGTTGGCTCAGCTCAGACAGACAGGCAGTTTGGATTCATACATTGGTGAGTTTCAGAGAGTGGCAGTCATGGTCACAGGGATTTCAGAACGGAGACTCATCATACTCTTCGTTGAGGGTTTGACAGAACCCATGAGAGGTTGGGTTAAGGCTTTTGACCCTCCTACTCTTCAGGAGGCGATGCGGAAGGCAAGGAGTATGGAGCTTGCTGCTCCGAAGAAACAATTTCAGCCTAAAACAAATAACTTGCCTGTCGAGGAGAGTCATACACCCGTTGCAGAACCAAAAAGGAAACCAGTTGCAAGAATTGATGATGCAACTCGGGAGGAATGCAGGAAGAAACAACTTTGTTATTGGTGCAAAGCACCCTACAGCAAGGAGCATGATTGTCCTTTGAGACCGAAGGGCAGAGCCAACCGCGCCATGTGGGTTTACTATGATGATGACGAGTCTGATGATTCAGACCAGCAGGTTGTTTCAGAACATGCAGAGGCCGGGAATGCCTCTATGGAGTTTGGGCCGGATGCCAACTTATCCCCGTTGGTATTATCTACTAGTGTACGGGATGACTCATTCAGGTTTAGGGGATTAGTGGGAGGACAGCGATGTATTGCTATGCTCGACACTGGAGCCACACACAATTTCATTGATGAGAGCTTCGTCAGCAGATGTAGGCTCCAGACAGAGGATTTCGCTGGATTCAGAGTTCGGGTGGCAGATGGATATACACTCACTTGCACTCGACGGATTTGTAATCTCACTCTCATGCTGAATGATTATGAGTTGCAGGCAGACTTTTATGTAGTCAACTTGGGTGGGATGGATTTAGTGTTGGGTATGAGATGGCTGCAGGACATCAGCGTGTTCACCCTCAACTTGCCTAAAATGGAGATGAGATTTGAGGTACAGGGCAAGAAATATGTGTTGAGGGGTATTACAGATGGCAGCCTTCGTTCTATCTCTCTCGTTAGTGGGAAGAGCGAGAAGGTAGAGGAGGATTTTGTGCAGACCAGGCATGGTTATGCTCAGTACCCTGGGGGTTCTGAGGCAGTCGTTTGGGATCAGCCTAGTGGTTTGGTTCCGTTTGTGACCAATCCATTGTTTGAGACAGATGTTATATCTTCATACGACAATCCGCTCTTTGAGTTTGATGTGGGTAACTCACCTGATCCTGGTCTTGAGCAGAGTGATGATAGCGTTTGGGATCCTACTAGTGCACTGGGATTTCAGACTCAGCTCACGGAGGAGTATCACAGTGTGTATATGGTGCAGAGTGCATATGGCTTCATGATTGATCCGCCTGTACACAATTTGTTTCAGGTGCACAGTTCTAGCATGCACGTACTTGATATGTTGGATGATAGTATATCTCGTGCAGTTTTAGGGGGTAAGTGTTGCTCGTCGTTTGACTTGCCTCCTTCTGAGTTTCTTGATCCTATGCCGGACCGCACTGAGGTTAATAGGGAATGGTATCCTATTCTTGCTGATCAGTTGTGGGAGTTACAGGAGTCAGTTGTGGCCAGCAGGAACATTGTCCGGTACTATCCTTGGGATCCAGGTGGTGCAGTGCAGCTGTATTTGCAGAGATTGCTTGAGGACAAGCAATTTCAGGGAGGGCGGACTATCATGTCCCCATTTTAGCTGACACTGTTTGTCGAGGTTAGCCTATCTTTCGATCCTCGTAGGCTGACAGGAGTGTGCAGAGGATCATCCGGAGCAGTTGCTCAGTGTTTGATAGCTCCAGTTTTGCAGTTGTGTCAGGTTGGGCCTTCGCAGATTCTTCCAGAGAGCATTTTCAGGAACTTTCTATTTTTAGAAAGTTAGGTCAGGCGGAAGCTGCTATTTCGGGCAGGGCACCTGGTTCAACCTTTCAGCTCAGAGTCGACCCAGTTCAGCAGTTGGGTGATCAGACGGAGAAATAAGGAGTAATTAATGATTTATTAAATATTTAATAATTTGACTTTATATTAAAGTCACTTTATTGAAATATTTAAATATTTAATTAAAATGGCCAGTTATAAAGTATTTATTATACTTTATAATAAAGTATTAATTTGTGACTTAGTGAATATTTATTATTCATTAAATTGAGGCGCCATTTAATTAATTATTTCTCCTAAGTTAAAAAGTGCGAAATTAAGTCATTTATTTAAATGATCAATTAAAAGGAGAGTGGGTCGAAATTCTTCAAGGAGTATATATTTACCAGTTAAGACAAAATCGAACTATCCTGTTTATTATTCAATTTTGTCTTTATTGCTCTGAGCATTGGAGTTTGCAAACCCTAGGGTTTCTGGCAGACGATCGTTTCTGGAGAACGAAAACTCTTCAGAGATCAGGCAGACTGAGGCTGTGAAATACCAGTTGAAGCTTGCACTTGGTGATTTCATCCAGAGATCACAGTTTGGGATTATTGAGTTATTTATTCAGTGATTAGCAGAGGAAATCATCTTCCATTTGAGGCGACTTCAGCAGAGGAAGCTATTCAGTGATCTGGCATCTTTTCTTGGAACCCGTACCATTCTTGTTGCTGCTGCAGACAGGCCGTACTTCTGTACCTGCAGGCCGTACTTATTTCTTCAGAGATTCTCTTCCTGCTCTCAGATCTTGGCTCACAGTTCTAGGCGTTGGGTTTCTCTTGGGCGTTTCTGGAGATTTTGCATTGTATTCAGAGACTGGAGATTCATTATCATTTCTGGCCGTACCATCTTGCATTTATTACAGCCGCCACCCAGGTTTTTTAATAAATATTCATTGTATTTCATTTATTACTCAGATTCTTGTATTTAAAAAGCTCTAGAAAATCTATATATTGGTGCGCCCTTGTTAACTGAGCATTTCTGAGTATACTGCATGAGTTTTAGATTTCTTTTGAATTTATTGGGATTTTATTAGAAAATCGCAGCATTTAATATTTTGTCAAAAAACCTCAAAAAACACAAAAAACCGAAAATTTGCAAAAACATTACAAAAACAATTAGGGTTTCAATTTGAGAACCACCAGAGTTCTGACATGAAGGATGAAATTTCCCACACCTAGCCTTTTGACTTGTTGACCCTTTTTAAACATGGGCACATTTCTTATGTAGAGGAGGATGAAACTTGTAACGCCTCCAACAAGTGACCCTTCAACTTCCTCTTTTTGTCTTTACATGGCCTCTTTTGGGCGCATTTGAGCCTAGGGGGATGAATTTCATACTTAGAAAATTTTGTGCATGTTATGCTTGGAGGTGGGCGCATTTTACTATGTGAGGTGGATGAGGCCTTTGACCCTTTGAATTTCTTGTTAACTCCTCCTTGTTGAGCTTGGGCGCATTTGCTACTTGATGAAGGATGAAGTTTGTTGACTCTTTGACTTTCTTGAGAGGTGGGCGCATTTTAGCATGTGAAGTGGATGAAACTCATACTTAGAAAATTTTTCAAATATCTTTCACCAACTTTTCCTTGGGCGCATTTTGCTATATGTGCAAGATGAAACACATTGACTTTCTTTGACTTTCTTGTTGCATGGGCGCATTTGAGCATAGGAGGAGGATGTTTTTTATACTTAGAATTTTTTTTTTTTTTGCATGCCATCACCTTGAGGGCACATTTCACCTAGGCAGGAGGATGAAACATGTTAGAAAATTTTCGAACACCTTGAAGGCAAGTTGGGCGCATTCTTCCATGTGAGGTGGATATTTCATACTTAGAAAATTTCTAACTTTCACTAGCTCTTCCTTGGGCGCATTTTAGCTAGGCAGGAGGATGAACTTTTTCCTTAGAGAATTTTTTCTCTTGTCTCATGCTGGAGTGGGCGCATTTCACCTGTGCTGGAGGATATCTCATGCCTTAGCCATTTTTTCCCTGACCTCTGCCAACTTCTCCATGCCTGCTATTTTTAGTAAGTCTTCCAATTCTTGCATCTCTGAAGCTCAGAATGATTTGAAATTTTGAACACTGGATCTTCACGACCTTGTTACCTTGTTGAGACTGCTATTTCGGGTTGGCCTGCTATTTTTAGCCCGTTTCTGAAGGTGGTTTGCTATTTATAGAAACTACCTGCTTCTGATATCTCCACAACTCCGTTTGCTTTGAAATTTGAATGACGCGCTCCTCACCACGTGACTTGCCTGCTGACATCGACGCATGCAACTGATTTGCTATTTTTAGCCTGTTTCCAAAATGACTTACTATAAATAGTAAGTGCTTCGTTTTTCTTCAAATTTTATTAGCAGATAGCTTGAAGGATGCTGATCGTGGTGGTATACACCGGTTTTCGAAAATTATGACTTTTTACCCCTCTTTTTGGGTCCCGAAGCTAGAAACCCTAATTTGTTTTGCATGCATATCAAATGATCTCCGTTTGTTCTCGTTTCTGCTGCATTGTGATCAGCTCGTGATTTTGAAGTGCTGGGAGGCGGCTATTGGGATGCACCTGCTAAAAATAGTAAGTTCCCAAATGAGTGACCATCTCCGTTTGCATGTCATATCACTGTGAAGCTCTCGAAAAACCCATAAGGAATATGCAGACATGCAAAGGAAACCCTGACATGCAAACCCTAAAAATTGCCTATGAAGGCTGAACTCTGAAAGTTGTCATCTCATTTTGCATGTTATACTGTCGCGAAGGTCTCGAAAAACCCAGGAATATGCAGACATGCGTTGAAAAACTCTTCATTGAAGCCCTGAAATCTGCTCCGGAAGCAGGACTGCTAAAAATAGCAAGTTGTCTGTTTCAGCTCAAATTTTGCACGCGAGCATCTTGATGTGTTCTGAACGCAGTGTAACTGTTAAAACTCCGCAAGTGTCGAGAAAATGTTCCAAATTTCATACTTACTAAAAATAGTAAGTAGCCGGAATCCGATGAAATTTCAGTGGAAGCTTGCTGGAAGCACACCGACCATAGTGTTAGTCTTTATTTTCAATTTATTCACCTCGTTTGATCCTAGATTGGCCAGTAAGATGGAAACCCTAATTTTCAGACTTGGCCAAAATTCACGTTTAAGCTCAATGGCAGATACATCCCCGGAAAGGCAGATAGAAAAGAGACAAAAAGAGAGAGAGAGAGAGACAACAAGAAAACTAACTAAAATCAAGCCAAAAGTTCAAGACGAAGCAAAAATTAGGGGGTCCCCATTTGCAATGGGGCGATGTGTGAAAAAGGTCACAACAGAACCCTATTCATTTTTAAATTTTCAATTGAATTGAAACTACAATGCAATGTCTTTATCACTTTCAAATCACCTAGATTCTAATATGGGCAAAGTGAGAGCATATGATGTATAAGACCACACCCAATTATGTAAAGAGCAACATCATGAAGTGATTAAATTAACTAAAGCACACAAGGCAAGGAGCCATCCTTCTCTACACTTATTCAGCGGAGTGTGCTTGATGCAAGAACTGAAAGAAAACACTTTTATGTTTATTCAGCGGACTGCTATCTTTGTGGAAAAAAATGATACCGACTTAGCACAACTGTTATCTTTGTGTGAAATTACCAAGATAATCTCCAAATTGTATCTCTCGACAGCGTAAAGATTGTTTCCTGCAAGATTTCTGTCCTCACAAACCCTAAGAAGAAAGCTCTCCTCCAAGATCCAAAACCACTTCAATATCTTTATCCCACATAATGAAAGAATGAGCTCAGAAAGCTCTTATAAAGCCACTCCAAACCCTAACACCTCCTTTTAGGGTTTTAAAAGATTTAATTTTAAATTATTTCCCCCCTTATGCCTCCCTAAGCGTTGCACTTTAAGTTATAACATTTTATAATTTAATTTTCACTTATGTCTCCCATGCCCCCCTTCGAAAAGTCACTTTATTAAAATAACGTAAGTTAAATTATTTAATTTAACTTTAATAACATAATGTTATTGTAAATAATTACATAGGACCATAATAACACTGAAATATTGATGTGTGATTATGCATATTATGTCTTACCTTACTAGGTTCATATTGGGCATATCCAATCACATAGCTGCCAAAAGATCTATCTAATAGATCTAAGTTACCGGTTCGGTTTTGGGTTCGGGTTCGGGTTCGTGAACCCGGTTCGCCGGTTCGGGAAATTTTTTTTTGGGTTTGGGTTCGTTTTGGGTTCGGTAATACAAAAACATATAAAAATCAGAAATATATACATATTTGCAGCAGTATTTAAGTTCAGAATACACCACCATATTAATAGTCAAATAACATAGTAAAAATACACCACCACTTTATACTCAAAAGTCAAATGTCATGATATAGAATTATAAATTAAAGTTCAAACTTCAAACATAAAAAATTAAAAATGCCAAGTGTTTACAATGTCAATCTGAATCATACGGGTCATCAAAAAAAGCAGCATCATTAGCAACATTAGATGCTACATTTTGTGTAGAACCACAAAGAGCATTAGTGGCACTTGCACAAGCACTGCCACTAGCACTGACACTAGCATTCTCATGCTCAGTAGTTGCTTCAGGCTGATAGTCATCATCAATATCAAGTGCAGCTAAGTGACTTGTGGAAGCATCCAAGTCAAGCTGCTCTGGCTCAATATCCCACCTCCTTGTGTCTCCTTCTTTGTAGGAACTATGTTTGTGTGTAAGGAGGCGCAAGTTTGAATGCACATACACCAAGTCCTCAGCCTTTTTTGAATGTAGCCTATTGCGTTTTATTGAGTGGATGAAGGAGTATGTGCTCCAATTCCTCTCAGAAGAGGATGAACTAGCAACCTATTAAGACCAAATTAAATTAATAAATAGTTAAGAGTTACAAAAATTAACTAAACAAAATTATTAATTAAAATTAAAATTACAAATATAAATTATAAAACTTACTTGGGATAAAACTTTTATTGCAACAGGTTGGAGATGCATGTATTCTTGCCCATGGAAGTACCACCAACTATGAGCAGCCACCCTACACTTGTCTCGAAGAGCATCCATATTCTGATCAACACTCCCAGAGCATGCAAAAGCCATAAACTCAGCCCTCACTCGATCACGTTGGTCACGATCACTGAAGATTCTACGAATTGCTGCCTTGTACCCTTGGGCCACTTCACCATCCCTATATGGAGCAACTCTTGATGAAGTAGAAAGTATCTCAGGGCTATAATATTTGGGACTCAATGCAAAAGCGAGAAGATGCAAGGGAGTGGTCATTTTGTTCCATCTATCAACCATGATTTCCTGTAGCTCTTTGAAGAATTTTTCTTCAGGATCTTCCTCTTTTGCATTGATGATGGATCTCATCTTCTCAATCATTGAGTCGATACCATCATATACCTCACCCAAACAAGGTCTATCCAAGTCAGTGTAACGGATCATGCTCAGTATGGGCTCGGTGAAACTGACGAGATACTCAACACGATCCCACCAACCATCATCTAGGATCCTTTGCTTGATCCTATTTGCCCTTTCATTGCTAGATTGCCTCCATACAACCCAATTAGGGCTGATTACCATGGCACATAGTGCCTCACGAACCTTTATAAGTCGTCTCAACACAATTGTGTTGGAGGCAAAATGGGTCTCGGCAACCTGTTTGAAAATCAAAATTAAAATTAAAATATAATTTAAATATACAAAATCAAAATTTAAAAATTAAAATTAAAAGAAAATTCAAAAATTTAAAAATATTGAGAATTAACTTACCTTCAACAACTCCAATTTAGAGAATTGTCTAAACATTCCTTGCGTCATATGGTGGTTGGTGACAAACATTTGGATGTCTTCGCCCTCCGCATACACCTGTTTGATCCATTCAATTTTGGATCCAATTTTTTGTAGCATTAGATTGAGGGAGTGGACAGCACAAGGTGTCCAAAAAATGTGTGGATACTTCTCCTCAACCAATAACCCAGCAGCCCTACAATTTTTGGCATTGTCGGTTACAACTTGCACAACATTTTGATGGCCCACTTCTTCAATAGCTTGGCAAAGGATGTCAGCAATAAATGGACCATCTTTCACCTGTCCTTCACAATCCACTGCTCTCAAAAACATTGCCCCTTTAGGGGACACAGCAATAACATTGATCAATGGGCGATTTCTTGCATCTTTCCATCCATCAGAAACTATGGTCACCCCTGTTTCGATCCACGAATCCCTTATGGGCTTCAAAGAGTCTGCTACATGTTTCACCTCTTTCTCCAATAAGGTGCAACGCACCTTCTCAAAACCTGGGCCCTTATACCCCTTTGGAGCCTCATTAATAGATTTCACCATTTTTGCCAATATGGTGAACGAACAACGTTGAATGCCAATCCATTGGCATAGACACATCTTGCTATGTCTTGATCAGCAATCTCTCTTGCCTCATTCTGAAATGAAGCTTCCAACGGTCCCTTAGATCTTTTATTTGATGAGGGCACGGTTTGCTCTTGAGGGATGTTCATAAATGGATGGCTTTCTGTAGGTGGAATATAAGTAGGTGGTGTAGGGGGTTTCGTGGATCGAGATCCTTTCTTCAAAGGATGGCTTGTTTTACCACTGGTTGTTTTTTGGTCTGCCTTTTCTTGCTCAGCAATATATTTCAACACTATATGTTCTGGAATGCCTGCGTTGTCTTCACCTGGACAATTTTTGATGCCTGATTCAGGGATCCCGCACAAGTGCCCTTTTACTCGACTGTATGAGCTCGAATATTGAACATTGCAATGACTACAAATCCAAATATATCCTCCACCACCTGGAAGTTGCTGAACCATTTCTACATATTTCCAAAGGGGAGAGGCTGGGTTTATTTTGAAACGAGAATGGATTGAGCCTGAGGAGGTACCGGTTGCCATTGTAATACGGAATAGTGAATACCTAAGGCACAACATATTGAAATTTTGGTATTGATTCATTGAATTTGAAACTAAAATCACTTAATTAATTTCAAAAAAATGAAAAAATTGAACATGTTGATGTGTTATAGACATTTAGAAGAATGAAAAGTAAAACAAAACAATAATTAAAAAGCAAAACAAAAGAGTTGAAGTTCACTTGTGAAAAAAAATGTAAAAAAAATAATCAAAAAACCTACCTCTTTTGAAGAAATCTTGCTCTACGATCTTCTTAGCAACGGATAGACACTTGCAAGTGCTTAGGAATAGCACAACAATCAACTTTGAACAATCTACGATCAGCCTTCAAGTCTATTCCAGCTTGTGCAAGCAAAAGAGTAAGTTCAGCAATGGAGGCAAAAAATCCTTTTTTCTCATTCACAAATTGGTAAAATGAGTTTCACTTTACCTATTTCATGTTTTTGAGGCAAGTATTAGGGTTAGAAAGAATAAAAAACTATTTAAAAGTAAAAAAAAAAGTCAAAAAAATATTAAAAAATTCAAAAAACGTGTTAAAAATCGCGCTGGGCACGAAATTCTGCTCGGGTTCGAACCGGGTTCGAAATTTTCAAACCCTGGCCGGACCCACAGTCAGGGGTCTGAACCCTGGCCGAACCCACAGGCCCATTTTCGGACCCACAGGCGAATTCGGGCGGACCGGACCCGAATTCCAGACCCGAACCGAACCCGAACCGAACCCGGGGCCTATATAGGCGAATCCGGTAACATAGTAATAGATGTTGAGGACCACCGAAAGACCCTTGATTTTTATAGAATTTGTCAAGAGTTGTGCAAATCTTTGCATTTCAAGGACATTTCATCCATAGGAAAAGCAGATCTTGTTACTTTCCTTGTTAGAGTAGTAGGCACATAAGAGCTATCATTGATATAATTGATGAAAGAACCATCTTTACCTAAATGAAGCAGATACTTTTGAACTGATGGGACATTCAAGGGAATTAGTGGCCTGATTAAATATTTTTGAATTCTTCTTGAAGTGATCTTATGATTCTCCAACTTGACAGCACATTCTTGAGCATCTTTCAATTTGGTAGCATTACTTGTCTTGAGAAGAAAGAAATTTCTACAGATTAGTGTTTCTAAAGTAGTTAAAATAATTTTGAAGGATTTAGAGTGGCAGCAATCTTGGTAAGAAAATGATTGAATCTTGCAAAAAAATTCCTTATAAGTTTTCTCTCGTCTTTTTGGCATTTGAGAGTTGTGTGAACAAGATATGATAATCTTCAGTTGCTTTGGTGCATGCAAGAAATTTCTCGCTCATTGACTCCCAACTGGTAGCAAGATGGTGAAACCAATCATTTTCTTCTCTTTGATGTCTCAATAAACATGCAAACTACAACATCTTCATGTGTTACACTCAAAATTCCACATGTTTGGTAAAGAACGAAATATGATCATCGATGTTATCCTTGGGGCATGTTTTGTTTTTCAATGTTATTATTCCTTTTGAAATCTTGTGTGCATTTGCATACTAGTTCCTTCTTTTAGTTAGTGAGTTGGCGTTGTGTTGTCAAATTCAATGTTTAGAACTTGAGTCAAGTCATAAAATCTTCAAAATTTTGCTTGGGAGAAAAGAGTTATTACTAGTCTTGTGCTATACTTAAAGAAAAAGATAGAGAAGAAGTTATTCCTTTTTTAATTATTTCAAAATCCCCAAAAGATATTGTGTATAGTGCCAATATATTAGAGTATAGTGTTAGTTTAGTTCTAAAGGAGTCTCCAGTTATAGGGAACACCAAAAGAAGTGATGCTGAAACATATTTTGGAATTATCCCAATGGGAAACACCATGCCCACTAAATAATATCCCTAAAACCAAACCTCCCCAAACCTTTATAAGGAATAAAAAGAAAATCGACATGAATTCCCAATTTTATAGCAGAGCCATTGGTGTAGCAGGTGTCTATTTTGAGTAGTTGCTGACTTGGAGCAATTTGGACTTGTTTTCAACTAAGATTTTAAATATTTTTATTTTGGGAAGTGATGTCATGTCCCCGATTTGGAGGCAGAGTAATTTAATTAAATTAATTTAATTAAGTTGTCCAAATACTGATATTTCATAAGGATGTCTAATTGATTATTTTAATTAAATTAAAGTGGAGTATTAAATTAATTATTTAATAAAGTTATCTTAATAAAATCATATCTCAAAGGTAACTTTATTATAATTAATTTAATAAAGTGACTATAATAAAATGATATATCAAAAAGTCAGTTAAATAATAAAATAATAAAATATTCTAGAAGCTTCTTGAAGGTGAATGAGAATTCTTTATAAGGAGCTGATTGCAAGCCATTTGAACATGTCTTGGATGTCTTGGATTATTTTCTATTTCTCATACCTGTGTGGTATAAGCTGAGGCTTGCATTGCTCGAGGGTTTGAAGACTCTAGAGTACTAGGTTCGGTTGTGAAAGATCAACCCTAGTTGGAATTGTTGAGGAATCCATCTAGGGTTTCTACAAGTGTTTCATTGGCTTGCATTGCTTGATGGTTTGAAGACTCTAGAGTACCAAGTTCGGTTGTGAAAGATCAACCCTAGCTAGAATTGTTGAGGAATCCATCCAAGGTTTCTATAGGTGCTTTATTGGAGAGATTTGATAGGTGCAATAGCTGATGTATTATTACCCTAACTGAATTGGTTTGTGTTGTGATCTTTTCACACATCACCCCATTCAAAATTGGGACCCCCTAATTTTTGCTCCGTTCCTGTCTTTTGGCTTTGGTTTTGAGTCTCTCTCTCTGTCGGTTCTTTCTGTCTAGTGATGTATTTGCCATTTGACCTAGATTCGAATTTTGGCTAAGTCTTCAAACAACGTCCGCTAAAGCGGGGACATTATAGTGGATGGACATGTTCATAGGCTTAAGAGAAAATCAATTGCCCTCACATACAACCTCATGGGTGATCAAAGGCCACCGACATCAACAAGGAAGAGAAAACAGGCCGTCCAAGCTACGGAGCCACGGGAAGAGGAACTAGTTCAGCCAGAGCCTCAAAGGACGGAGGAAGCATCGCCTACACAGTTGTTGGCTCACTCTTCCAACGTACAAGAAGTTTCAATCTTTGCAAGTCAGAGGGTTAGAGTGAATGAAGAGCAAGAAATGGAAGAAGTCAACCAACCATTGCCTGGGGAGCCTGATAGTCAGAGCACTAATGCTCCTAGGAGTGCTAACCAGCCAAATAAAGATGAGGAAACAAAAACGGACACTCGCCTAGATCATGCGATTGAGGCAGCCTTTGAAGATGAAAACACTATAGAGCCTGAAGTTCAAGATCTTGAGGAGGATAGGCAACACATGGAAATGGATGAGCCTCAACCGAATGTTGCTGAAGAAGAAGTTCATGAAGTAGAAGCAACAAAAGAGCAGCCACTTGTTGTCTGTAGCGCTCAACAAGATGTTCCAAATTGGCTCACAAGTGCAATAAGAAGAGATTAGGAGGACGACACCGACCCAGCAATAGAGATGGAAGAGCTCCTTAATAGAATAAGCGGGTCACCTAAGAGGAAAAGAGCCAGAAAGTACTCCAAGATGGAGACAGATGAGTCCGATTCTCGATCTGAGCCGTCCATTGTAATTTAATCTGGACCGTCCATTGAGATTGGCCAACTATATAAAGGGGACTCCCCGTCATTTGTACATTATTAGAGATTAGAGATTAGAGATCAGAGAATAGAGTAGAGAGGTTGATAGTATAGTTGAGATAGCTTAGCATAGCATAGTTTGAAGGAGAAGGAAAGTTTTCCCTTAAGAACTTTGTAAGAAGTTGTTGTGAAAACTATCATAATAAAAAGAGTTTCATTGATGATGATTTCGTCTTTTGTTATGAGCAGCTAGCAAGATTTCTTTGTCCTTCTACTTCAAGTAGGACTTAAAGTAAAGTAATTTTCATTTTCATGCAAGTAGTTGATTGTGGATTGTGGTGTTTGATTAAAGCAGCTTCGTCTAATCCATACCACTAGCAAGCTTACTGATGGTAAGTTTGCCTTGTGTGGTCAACTGGAATACTTTTTAAACTTAACTTCGATTACTATTCATGTGTTTGTATGCATCGTCCTGATGGTATTGGCATGTTGAGTTGTAATCTGAATACCTTTTGCTGCTCCCTTGAAGATTGCATCGACTTTGTTGAAGCTGTCCAACGTGAGGCGAGGCAGAGTCCGGTTGAAGTTTGCTGAAGTCAAGCCCTGCACATCTTGCACTTAGACTAGGACATAAATCTTCTAATCCCTGCAACCATTCAATTCCACACATTTTTGGTCAGTCTAGGAAGCTCGTACCTTATTGCCAAATCATTCGCATCGCGTAAAAATCCTCTTTATCCTTAGCCTACTGTTAGCTGCATCGTGAACTTGTGAACAATTGTGTAAGTCCCCTCGTGAAAACAACAAATCACAACAAACCAACTGAGTGTATTCCATTGCATTGAAGGAACCTTGGAGTTGAACGTACGATCTCTCTCGCAATCTTAGCATACAGAATACTTTGATCAAGAGAGAATGGAGTAGCCGTTGGATACTTTATTCTGTTGTTTGGTGTTGGTCACAAAAATCACATCAACAGTGTGATAGTTGACTTATTATTACATCTTCATCATTTGCAGCAGCTGGTTTATTGTTGCAAATATTTTTGAGGTTTTCTTGATTGTAGCAGCTGAGGTATTGTTGCAATTGTGGAGGGTTTTGTATTGTTACAATAGTTGTTGTATTGTTGTGACTATTATATCATTTGGAAATTATTGGCACATCAAATTGTTTGGAAAATATTCATAATTTTGGGGGATGATTATTGTTGTATTTCATTGGAGATTTTGCAAGACAAGTGTATGACGAAATGTCCAAAATTAGGTACAACACCTTGCCTTTGGGTAATTTCTCATTTTTAATGATTTGGGTCTTCAATGCCACCAGCTGTCGGTTGGTTGTGTCTTACTTGGAAGTGACCGTCTCTTTATGATGGCATAATGCTCGCCCTCTGTTTGTACATGTTACGAAGATTGCTCAACTTTGTCCGACCTTCACAAGATATCCAAAGTGACTTGCGCATCGGCTTTTGCACTTCGTTGGTAACCTTGCCAAGCTGGACTTTTGTTCGCGTGTAGTCCTCCATATTGACATCACCTTCTTGATTAGGTGGTATGCCAATTTCAGCATACTTGTGGCTAGATTTATCAACATTCAGCCTCGAGTATACTTTTGCCTTCTTCTTCCCTTTAGCCTTTGGAAGAACTATCTCTTCAAGGTCGAGTTCCTCTGGAGAAATCATTTGCTTTTTACGCTTCGACACTTGAGATATTAGCCAAGGAGGAAGAAAAGAAGTGTGAACTTCTGGATTTACTGTCAAGTCGGTCGCCATTGCCACCTCCGAAGTTATTGTCACATCTGAACTCACCATTGGTATCGTGACAATTGGAGAAGTGTTTGTCATCATTGCTCCTGTAGTTGACACATTGAGTTGATCACGCATTGACTCATTCATGAAACGATTGAATTCGTTCTCAGAAGTGATATCATACGTTGGCGAAGACAAGCTAGGAATAGACGATGGTGGGCTTGACAGTATATCAACCGTATGGATGCTTGTCACTGAAGGAGTATCAAGCTGGGTTGATGCTGCAGGGATAGGGGATATCTCGGCTGCAGGAATGCTTGTGGTAGGAATAGGTGACGAGGGAACAGGAGGTGGAGGAGTTCTTGACTCAAGAGGGGTATGAGGAACGTTTGAAGTCACGGGCGATGATGTTCTGTGGATTTCCTCAACTACGTTCTCGGGAGGAGAAATAGTTATTTCTTCATCATGCTCGGGTTCCTGTTGATCACCCTCTTGTCTCTCTGATTCTGGCTCACCTTCGAAGTCACCTTCAGATCCTTCTTCAGAATCTTCATCAGACTCTTGCCCGCTTTCAGAAACCTCTTCGGCATCGGAGTCTGCTTCTGCTGAATCTTCATCTTCAGCGGATTGGTCGCTTGAATTATCTTCTTCATCGGAATCTACCTCCTCTAGAATGGGCTTTTTACCCTTTGAGCGAGATGGATGAGATTCCGTTATTTCTGTCTCTTGGACAGCCTGGGTATCTTTCTTACCAACAGTGAACTTAATCCTTGGACCTCTTCGCAAAGAAGTGGGAACGGCCGCTGATTTGTTTTTGTCGCGGAGTTCTTGCTGTTGGCGTGCTTCTGCCTCGGACTCTTCTCCTTCTGAGTCTGTCCTGAAACTTTTCATCGTATGACCATGTTTGTGTAACCATTCTTCTGTGTTGGCTAGGATTGGTCTCAGCCTTTCTCTCATGCTGGTGACCTCTTTCCTAGACCACTGTATTGCAGGCAACGGCCTCTTAGCAATGCCTTGCTCATCATAGACAGCGTTCATGATATCACCTGGATCCTCAAAATCCTCTGGTAGGTCAGTGATACCAAGATCTCTAATTTGTTGAACTGTCAATCTGCAATAGTCCATTTTGCGATGGCTTCTTCATCACGCAATGCGCGGTCATTTCAAAGCGGTACGTGTTGGTAGGCCTTTGCAACTTCTTTCGACATCTCCCGGTAGTCAAAATCAAACCTATACGTAGGTTTTGATGGTCATCAGTCGCATCTTCGGCATAAAGGCGGACTTAGCTTTTTGTGTAGTTTGGATAGTATACCGGCCGATGGTCAGTGGGAACTTGAACCCACGCTTATGGTTGCTTCTTCGTTCTTTCTGCACTGACATCAACTGTTTGCATGTTTCCATGAGAATCCACTTATCCGAAGGATAATGTGGTAGCATGTAGGGACAACCAGTGTAGCAACCTACTCTCAAGTAAGTAAACGTTGGGAATTGGAGAAAAATGCATCCAACTTTACTTACCACCTTATAAGCCTCATCAGATACTCTTCTTCTTTCCAAAGCTGGATCAAAGTTGAAGAGTAAGAGCGGAAAGCATGCGGTGACGATGCGAAATGATGAAAGCTCTCCTTTAGCTCAAAGCTGATAGAAATATCGTGCCGCGAGGCACCATCGTTGATTCCTTTGTAGATAGACACGAGGAATTGTCTCATCGGTTTGCTGCGTACACACCCGGTAAAGTCATGTAGAACTTCAATGTAGAAGGAGCATTGATCAATTTGTTAGTGCATCTCATCAGTTTGTTTACGGTCAATATGCACCTTATGCCTCCTTATGATCCTGATGTACTCATACATCCAATCGTGAAAGGTGGATGATTCCGGCAAACCTTTCACTCTGCTCAGAAACGTGATCATATCCTTGACGTCATCTTTGAAGTCACTTCTCAGGAGTCCTTTCGGCCATCTAGAAACATACGATCTAGGCTTTTTGAGCCATTGAGTATTTATCAACTGTTTGGCTTTATTGGGATCAGCATCGAAAATCTCCTGTGCTTTTGATATAGAAATGTCAATATATTTGTCCATGTGAGGAACCTTGAAGACAATGTCAAAGAAATCGGGGTCGAGTCTTAGAATTTCGTGCCGGAAGAGTTGATCACACTTCTGCTTTCTCGGATGTAATGAGACGCAATTTGAAGAACAAATTCAGTATTATGCGCAGCTGTGGGGAACATCGCCACCAAGTGGAGATTGCTGTGTACGATTGCCCTCATTGAATCAGGGAGAGGCTTCGTCTTTGTCAACTTTGCAAAGTCAACCAAGTCTTGATGGCCAACCACGTATCGCTATTTCTTCAACTTTGGCACCATAGTTGGCGGATGAGCGCCTTGATATTTGTACTTCATCTTGCTTTTTGCTTTCGAAGAAGAAGGAGGCTTCGTAGCAGTCATCAAAAGAAACGGGAACACTGAGCACTCTTGACTTGACGATCTCTGAGAGTAGACTGCAATCCGTCTAGCCAGAACAAACACCAATTGTTAGGAAACATGGGAAAGCGTGAAATGAGCACGAGGGTGGAAAAGCATGGAGCGGATGGCGAGGCACGCAAAACGATGCACGAATGCGGAAAAATGAAGCTCAGGGACGCACTGGTCCAAAATGAAGTTCATTTGGAAAGGTCTGGGAAAAGCCTGCAAAAAGTGTAAGGGCGCTAAAATTCAGCGCCCTTACATTCTGAGAAAATTGCTTTTGGTGTAAGGGCGCTAAATTTTAGCGCCCTTACACTTTCAGTGTTAGGCAAATTTCTGACATTCTCAAGATGTCATAGCGCTAAAATTCAGCGCTTTAGCTTTTGAGAGAGATGACTTTGATGCAAGGGCGCTAAATTTTAGCGCCCTTACATCTTACAGTGTTAGGCAGTTTTGAGGTATCTTCAAAATGTCATAGCGCGGAAATTCGGCCCTCTGTTTTTCTTGATAATTTGAGATCGCGGTCTGAAGGTGGCGATGGCTGAGGGCTTGGAGAGCAACCTCATTTTTCTTGATAATTTGAGATCTGGTCACAAGAGGAATGGCGATAGCGCTCGGGCTTGGAGAAGGCAATTTTTTCGAATCATGAATGCTTGAACTTGCTTTCATCCTATTACATACGCCTCCAAAGATTAAGGGAATTCTCTTTCACAATGATAAATCTTTTCAACGTTCACCAAAACGCATGAAGAACTTCTAACAAAGATACCTCAACACAAGCATGGCGGGTAGATAGAAATTCCCAAGTGATATTGCACGCAGAGGAGAAAGGTAGGAAGAAACGCGTATGGGAGACAAGAGAAGAAACGCGTATGGGAGACAAGAGAAGAAAAACACGAATGGAGAAGGACGCGAATGGAAAGAATCAAAAACGAATTAAATGAAAAACGTGAATGAAGAAACCAAAACGTGTATGATAACCATGGATATATACAAATGGAAATACAAAACCAAATGAAAGTCTTACCAGGGCCAAACGCAAATATTGCTGAAGAGATGAATGGCGGAAATCTTCCAAACGCAAATTTGCAGATGAGAGGTAGTTCGCCCAGCAAGAGGAGAGACAAAAAGAAATAAAATACAAACAACAAAAGTGGCGAATTCATTCACTTAATTGCAAATGAAAATTAAAAACCTAACTCAAGTCGTGCAATAAATTTAGGCACTTACGAAAATTGGCACGGTGTGGCGAAATGAGTGAAGCGTGCGAGGAGGCATAAAAAAGTTGAGTGTCGAAGAAATGTAGCAGTAAAATTTAAGCGTGCCCATTACGGAAATTCAACATGTAAAGAGGTAAATTTTAAGCGTACCCATTCAGGGGAACTTAGTCAAATTTTGGAATTTCCCTGCCGAGGGTGCCTTTTTAAATTACTCTTGCATCTTCCCTTGATTACATTATGAATATGGTGAAGCGTCGCTGAAAGATCTCGTTCGAAGGTCTTCTTGTGAACAAGGGGAATGCTTTCGAATTGACTATTGAAGACTTAGGAACGCGCATTTGAGGGTGGCTTGAAAATCCTCCGTTATCGCGTGCGCGAACTTCCGCGAATCCTAGAAATGAGACAAGTTTTAAGTAGGGGGGTTATCGATGGAAACGGCTGCTAGATTCGTGATAACACATCATCGAGACTACATGTAGACAGCTGTCCTTTTGCCTTCTTCATGATTTCTCCAGTTAGCGATGTTTTTCCTTGCTTTTTTGTGGTTTAGGTGCAATTAGCTCTCAAATTTTCGTATTTCATTTGGATTAAGCTTTCTCATCCATGTCTTATTCTATTTAGACCAAATATTTTCATTTGATTTTTATTCTTATTTGAATAGAAATTTTCTTCATTTGGTCTTTATTTCATTCCAACAACATTTCTCTTCTATCCTGTTTTTTTTCAGTTGATCCAGGAATGTTTGTTTGACTTTTAGTTTCATATGGACAGGAATGATTATCTGCCCTTTTTATTTAGACAAAGAATTTTTATCTGTAGAGAACTCAAGTACAAACGGTTTAGATGACTAAGAAAAAGGAATTTGTAGCACTAAGTGAAGAAGGATAAAGTCAACTCATGGTTGATATTGCACAACACAAGTCTTATGTCAAATAGACCAACTTTCAAGAAAAAGGATGTTATATATTGTGGAAATATATGTTGATTGAAGTTCTAGTTAGTAAGAGTAAAAGAAATGGGTGATTTCTTATAACACTTAATATTGAAAGATCTAATATGAATCTCTGGTCAAATCCAGGATTTTTAACGGGCTGCTCTATTGCCCTCTTAGTGGCACTCATTCTGCTCATAGTGACACGGAATGTTTACAACGATAATGGGGCTACTCGCTATATGGTTTCTGTTTTTCCTCTATACAGGTACATTCTTATATAGGTTGCTTTATTGGAAAATGGTTTGCATTGTGATCTTTTAGTTTTTAAATCAATTAAAAACTGTTCATGTCTTTTTGAGGAGATGAAAAACTCCATAATTTGGTATTAAGATCTTCTACCTTGAGGATTGTAGAAGAAAGTGTTCCACAGTTTTTCTAGGCATGATTAGTATCAGTTTTTTGACAATTGAAAAATTGGAAACAATTACATTTTATTTATTATTTTTTTTGCTATTTTCTCAAGATACCATCATGTATTCCCCAAATAATGAGTCTCTGCATTTTTAAGTTTTATAGTACAAGCCTGATTAAGGAATAGTGCCTGCTCATTTTGGATCAGTGTCATGACTCGTAAACTGCACAAGCAGCTATAAAGTATAGAACCATGTGGCAAATCTAGACATAGGGTGTTGATAAAGCAAGTAGTAAGCTTAGAATGGATAAAACTCCTCCTTTTGATTATAACATAGATCAGGTCTTAAAGTTTTGTCTTGTGTTTTGTGGCTCGAACTATTAAAGTTTTGCCTTCTATTTTGGTGAACAACTTCTCTATATACTTTATTTCTTTTCAATAGATATAGATATCTGCAGATAATTTTTCTGTATTTTACTTGATAAATATATGAATTATTTCACTCATTGTTTTCTCACATTCTTTTACTATTCTTAGCTTTTTACCTTTTTAATTTGTGAAAGACTATAAGCAAAATAAAATTAGGTTATTGAAATTGCTCTTTCTTTTTTATTTCATTAGTGAAATTAGTAAGCTATTTAAATTTGCATAGGATTGCAGTTAATTTGTATTCATGCTATTTTTTCAGCAAACTCTTTATTTTTAACTATTTCAGATCTTCCGTGCTTCAGTAATAATTTTTAACATTTTATGTTTTTTAACACTTTTTGTAATTATAGAAAACTTCATTTCATTTTATTTTCTCATATTGGATGGTCTCCACGAATCAATTTCAAATGTTGAATCCTTCAGGCACATAATATGACAAACTTATCGGCCACTATCACATTGAAGCCCATAAAATTTTCAGCAACTAGGCCACTTCTTGCCACAAAGCCTTGATCTGTAAAATTGTGGGTAGCACTACTATCTTGATCAAGATAGTGATCTTTTGTCTTGCTAGCACTCTACAAATCTTGAATGGATTGTACTTCTACTTCTAAGTACCACACAAGGTTGCGAGATTCCCTCCACTTTTTCTTCTTCTTCTTCCTTAGATTCTTCATTCACTTTTTCAAAATCAATTTCTTCTCCTTCTGAAATATGCCAACCAAGTTTTTTCTTGATTTTCAATCTCATTTACAATGCAACACACACCCGTTAAGGTTAGCTCCAAACCAAAATGATGTGGAAAGTAACTCTAACCAAGAATGTGCCCTAAAACCACTGAAGGAAGAGGGGTGGGCATATGGTCAAAGGATCCATAGGATCTAAAACGCAATAACTGAAATTGATTACAACTGAAATAGAAGGTAAAACTCAATGCCAAGAATGTGCACACAAGATCCTTTTGAAGGCGAGGTGCTAACATATGGCGGAGTACTTATTACAAACTGAAATAAACTTAGGCGGATAACCAACCATGGAGTTTTCAAACTAACTAATTCATCCGCTACGGTGGGCATCCACTCAAGAGTGGGGATTCACCACTTGGCAATGGGTACAAGGAAAGATTAAACATTCATTCTCCACACTGGCGGTAAACCATCCAGAGGTGCTTAATGTGAACTAGAATTTTACAAGTAATTGCAGCAATAACAATGGTTGGATTAGTACTACTAATTCTCAACCTTACAATCAAGAAATCTGCAAATTACAAGTATTATAATGATAGAGAACAATGCTAAGATGTAAAGAATGAATTATTTCAATGTTTTAACACTCAAATGATGAAGTAAAGGCCAAAAACAGAAAACTAATGCAATTTGATATAAAAATCTGAGTTCTGGAAATTCTGATCAACAAACGGAAAACACCATGAAAAGCTCATAACTCCATAAATATACCTCCAATCGAGATGAAACGAAGTGCATTGATCATTTGGAGGATAGGAGCCCAAGTCACAATGAAGAAACAACTTCAAACACTTCCAAATTAATTGACACACATTCCAATGCTCCTCACAAAAAGTACGGCCCTGCTGGAGAATCAATTTTGCAAGATAAAAATAAAGACTTGGAAATAAATTCCAATCTTTTGTGGAAGGGGATTCCTTGAGCCTAGAAATGCTTTACCAAAGTACCCAGAACAATATTTTATTTCGTCTAAGAGTTGCGTACAAAAAGACACTTTCAGTTGTAGTGGAACCAACAACACCAAAACTGTAAAAACTCCAAAAATGCATCAACTGTGAAGCTCAATCTGCTAGTCTGATTTGAGAAACAACAATAAAGCCAACTAGGTGTTGTCTTTCAAACATGAAATTGGTTGGAATCTAAGAGGTAAACATCCCTCGAAGAAATATTCACAATGTCATTTCGACAGCATAACTTTAGTAATTAACAATAGATGCCAAATGCTGGAGCAAACTTCACTTTTATAGAAAAGGAGAAAACTCTTCAAATTCCCCTCAAGGTACACCAAAAGCCACATTTGAAACATTTTCAAATTCCAAAAATATTTAACTCCTTCAAAGTGGCGTCCCTCTTCAAGGCAAGAATTACAAAGAAAAAATATTAAATATCTCCTCATGAGGCATACCCCTTTAAGTCCCCTTTTCAAAACAACCTTAAGTTAATGCATTAGGCCAAGGGGGGTGTCAACTTAAAAATATAACATTAAATGCCTTGAGATAATTTATTTCACCAGAATAAGCTTTTGACAACCAAAACTCAAACCCAAGCAACTGCTCCAACTGAAAATGAAGAATTGAAGATTGACAACTGCATACTGCCAAAAATAGTATTTACTAAAAATAGTAAACACCAAGAAATGCCATAGAACCTCCAAGCATGGAAACCCTAATTTCACCTCATTGAGCCTACGGGCCTCTGGAATAGGCTGATGAGCACTAAGTTGATTACTGATGAGAAGGGGGCATTACAGTCCGCCCTCTTTGAGATTGCTTGTCCTCAAGCAATCATAAAACTAGATGCTGCAAAATATGTTCACCTTCCCACGTTGCATCTTCAATAGGCAAGTTCCTCCATCTAACCAAGTACTTCTTGATTGCTCTTCTCCTCAAGGAGTACTCTCTAGTGTCAAGAATTTCCTCTGGAATCAACACCAACTACCCTTCTTCATCTAATGGAGGTAACTCTGAAGTAGCTACCACATTGTGCCCAAGTGCCTTCTTGGTGACATGAAAAACATTGTGAACTTTACTATCACTGGAATCTCTAGCTCATACCACTTCACCAATCTTTTGGTGACTTTAAATAGAACATAAAAACTTGGCTTTAGCTTCTCTATACCACTCTTTTGGTAGTGTCTATAGAGAACGGAGTCTCCAAGTAAACCATGTCTCCCACTTCAAAAGAGACCACTCAACATGTTGCTGATCAGGCATTATAACTTCTGCTGGTTTTGAGCTTATTTGCAAATTTTCTTTAATGATTTTAAGATGTCTTGGCAAAGCATATCCTTTGCTTGTGGAGCTCTAATATCGCAAACACCAAATCTACAAAGTTAGAGACATCATATCCATAAGAGCCATAAAAGGAGACATTTTAATTGACATATGATAAAGAGTTATAACAATACTCTCCCAAATGAAGCCACTTAATCCAAGCTCTTTGCTGCCCTGAAACATAATTTCTAAGGTAGCCTTCTAACCATTTGTTGAAAATTTCTGATTTCCCATCCATTTGTGGATGATAATTAGTGCTTGGAGTGAGCACTGTACCACTCAATCTAAAGATTTCCTACCAAAAAACACTTAGGAACTTGCTATCCCTATCACTGACAATAGTTTTAGGCAACCCATGCAAACGGAAAACTTCTCTAAAGAGCAATTCAACCACTTGAGCTGCTGTAAATGAAGTTGTGACAGCATAAAAATGAGCAAATTTTGTTAATCTATCTACCACAACATAAATGCAATCACGTCCTTGCACCTTAGGCAACCCAGTGATAAAATCCATTGCAATGCTCTCCCATTTTTGAGTTGGAATTGGCAAGGGCTGCAACAAACCAGCTGGGAATGAGTGTTCATTTTTATTCTTTTGACAAGTTGAACACTCT